>JAJONR010001549.1:0-139779 GCA_029582245.1 Solanum etuberosum | reverse complement strand
ACTTGTATATTTGTTTTTATCTCCTCCTCAATTTGAAAAAAAATGAATTCAGTCGGGACCCACAGTTGTGGATTTCGAAGGATGCCTAACACCTTCCCTTCGAAATAACTTGAACCCCTTACCTAGAATCTAATGGTTTCGTAGACATTTTTAATTGGTTTCCTAGTTTTTTCCTAAAATTAGGTGGCGACTCCTTTAAAACATCTTTCTTCTTGAAATTCTTTTAAAATCGACTTAATTCATTATTTTTCGAGTCACCGCAACGTTTCTCCCTATTTGAATAGAGTAGGGATGCAAACAATATTTACCGTAAACATTTAATTCATATGTAAATAAAATTAATAATTACATTATTCCTTTTTAAAATTTATTATTCTCACCAACATAAAATTTAAATTACATTATTCCTTTTTAAAATTTATTATTCTCACCAACATAAAATTTATTATTGCTTTCAACTTGGTGAATATAAATGACAAAGTAAGAATTGATTTGGTGAATATAAATACAAACGGAGGGAGTAATATTTTTTTGGTTTTTCATAATAAAAAAACTTCTCTTTCGGCTACATATGAAAATGTTTAAAGCAATTTAATATGAAAAGGGACAAAATTGGTGATGTATGTTTGATAGTCACTACTTTCAATATTTTGATTTTAGCCCGAAATTAATGCACCGTAAATGTGCAATTGCACACAAGTGAAACAAGGCATGAACCATATGATATTGACACACAAGTGAAAATTGTTATAACTTGTACAATGTTACATAATTATTTGCTATAATACCAAAGGGATGATGAAATATTTATGGTCTATGAGCATGAAAATATAGTTGCGAATGATATTGACCAACAAATGGTTCGAAGTAACAATGTTGGTTTGTCTTTTCAGTCATATGATAGAGAAATGCAAGTTCAACGTGAGAAGATTGTCCGTACTATGTGGGAGGATTATATTAAAGGCTAGTACACTATAATTTATGTTCAATTTTTTTTATTGAATTAAAGTTTGATTAATTAAAGTTAGATGAAACAATTAATTAAGTGGAAAACAAATATCTTTGTAATACTTTATTATGTGATTTTATAAATTTTTGTTTATTTGATAAGATTGAATAAATAATTGGGGCTATTTTATTAGTTTTACAACTTGTGCGATATTCTTATGTTTATGAGAAAGTATACAATACAAAAATATCATATCGCATGTCCAAACAAAACTTTAACTTCATCTCATGATTCCATATTTTGATATCATATCATGATTCTGTTAAAAATTAAAAAAATTGTCTCCCACTTGGATCATAAGAACCAAAACATACTTACTTTGTCAAACACATTTTCGTTTTGATTTTCCTCCTCTCTTTGCCTCTTTTTGGCAAAAGTTTTTTTGTCAAAAAAAAAAATGAGTATTTTCAGACTGTCAAGAAACGAAATTAATATATTTTTCATACAATTAAGAGTTATTTTCAATACTTTTCATAAGGATTAATCAAAGACACAGATGAAGGAGAATGAATGTAGTCCCTACTCTTTATAATTAAAGCTAATTTCGTAGACTTTTATTTTTATAAAAAAAAAAAAAAAAGTCTATAACTTGTCAGTGATGTGACTAAAGAATAAGGACAATGAAGTAGTAAAGAGAAAATTGATTAAGTTACACAAATATTCTATTTTTAGGTCATCGTTTAGATTTGATTTATACTTTTAAAAGTTGTATAAATATTAAGTACATAACCTTTAATTAAACTGATAAAATATTAGGCTGTTGTCTATGGTCTCCAAAAATTGATCTTAAAACCTTTCGATAAAAAAATTAATTTGTTGTAAAAAATGTTTTTTTAACCGGCGTGATTTAAAAAGTTAATAATAAGTTGCAAAAGAAATATAAAGAGATTATTTAGTAAAATAACTATCCTCAAATGAGACAATAAGAGAAAATGTTATTAAGCTGCATTATTTGTCATTGGCCAAAATATTTAAGATGTGATGGAATAAGTTATTTCTGCAATAAATTATTCAGAATAATTATAAATTGCTATGTTTGTGAGTCCAACTGCGAGGGTTGCAGGGGCGGCAACGAATGGGTTAAAGTGTCATATTAATCGGGAAATAGATTGGTGATAGGGGTGTAAAATTGATCAATCGATTGATAAATTAAATCGAGAAAATGTTATTGATTTTATTGTTATGGGGTAAATTGTTTTATAAAAAAAAAATGGATAGTGGTTCGATTTTGGTTTCGTAATATTGGGTTATTGGATGAGTCAATAACCCATTAAGACTATAGTAATTTACTACTATATAAATATAGAGTAGTAAATGTTAATCTTAGTACCTTATTGGTTACTGTTTTTACCTTTAGCCTTCGATTCACACTTGATTGTGACTTTGAATTCACAATTTCACATTATACAAAACGTCAAAATCTAAAGTAAGAATCCTATTCTTCTTAATTTCTCTTTCTGTTGCACTTGTATAATGTTTTTCATGTTAGTTATTATTCTTTATATTTTATAAGCGTTTTGTAAAGTTAAATTATTGTCTTGTCGCATCAAATTGTTGGAGAAGTTATATATTTGTTTTATAAGCATTTTGTTATTGGTTAAACCAAAAACAGAAACGTTAAAGACCAAAATCGATAAAAAATATCTTATTAATTAGGTTATTGATTTAGCGTATTTAAAAATTGAAAATCGAAAAATCGAATCGAACCGACCGATGCACACCCCTAATTATAATTAGTGATGTGTTTATATGACCTTGGACAATCCTTTCTTCATAAACTGTCTTTGGGGTTAAGTTAGCTCCGGATACCATATCTTTATGCAACCCTATATATTTATCTTTTAGGACTAGTATTGTTTTTTCTAGAAGAAAATGAAAGATTTTAAAAAAAATTAATTTACTAAAGGATTAGATCAAAATGGGCAAAAAAATAAATCTACAAACGCAAGTTAATAGTCCTTTTCTACATCTCCGTGTACGATCTCTAGCATTTGACGCCTACTTGCCCTTGTTGTAAATTAGTAAAAGTAATAATTGTACTCCCTTTTATCTCAAAATAATTGTCATATTTTCATTTCTAAAATTAATTTGACTCGTTTTTAAAGCTAAATTAAATGAGATCAACCAAATATTTTAAAATATTAAATTCAGATATTAAAAAATTATATAAAATATAATATAAGTTATAAATTTTTTCATATTAATTCGATGAAAAATATATTTTAAAATATTAATCAAAATTCACATAATTAAACTTTCAAAAAAAGTAAAATATGACGACTAATATGGAACTAAGATGAAATTTGTCTTGAATTATACAAAAGACAAATAATTAATTTTCTCAACTAATATGGACAAACTAGCCAACAATAATAGGTGTGAACTAAAATAAACATTACACATATATATTTGATATATTTTCCATTTCTATACACATTGACCGGAAGCTTATAAATGTAAAATGTAATACGTGACACCTACTATCGACGGATAGATCATTCATCATTAACTTACACGATGCTCTTTGTATTTTAAATAATATCTTATATTGTTTACTATAATACTCGTTATACAAAAATATAATATATTATCAGATAATATTAAATTCATGTAATTATTTATACTTTTAAGGTTGAAATGACATTAACTACTTATAATTCTATTTTAAGAAATCCTAACTAAATCAAATAATATTATAAATACTAAATATTTAAATTTTAAATCTCGACTAAAATAATCAAATAGTGTCAATTTAGTGGTTAGTGAATACATGCACGTTATCACATATTTTGCAATGGGTCGAGTTGGCACTTACTGACACTCCAACTGGATATCTTTGTTGCAAAGCCCCACCATATCCCATTCTCTTTAAAATCCCTTAGATTTTTTTTCACATCCCCTGTTTTTCTCATACTCAATTTGCTACTGCAACCCGCCACTTTTTTCATAGAACAGAAAAGGGGTTGTTGTGGATGTAATTATTACTTGTATCGTAAAGAAGCAGCAACGTTTGGATCAGTTAAAGCTCTTCAATAAGCATATCTAACTTTTTTGTGATGGCGAAGAAGTTGGATGATTGTGAGTTTTGGCTTCCTTCACAGTTTCTGACGGATGATTTTGGATCCGGGTTTAACCCGTTTGGAACTCACTCGGATCTGAGTTCGCCGGTGGAGTCTGTGATCGGGTCAGTAGATACAGAGAGTGATGAAGAAGAGTATATTAATGGGTTAACTCGGAAAATGGCTAACTCTGGGTTCGGCTATGGAAACACGAAGGTACCTTTTGATTCTGGGTCGTTTTTCTTCTTCATAGTTTTAAGGTGTGTTTTTGGTTGATAAATATTTGGGGTTTTTGGTTTTTCTACTTTGTAGGGTTGGAGTTTATCATGTTCGCCTCAGTCGACGTTATATTGGTGCAAGCAGGGATCAAGCCATGGAAGCTCAAACTGTCCTTCACAGGCCTCTTCCCCGCCGCCGGTGTACCAAAGGGATAGAGCTTTTGATCAATTTTATGCGGTTGCCGGAGAAGTCGCGAGGATTAGGATGATGGAGGAAGCTGCCGGACTTTATCAGACGAAAACTGGATTGCCCCCAAAATATTTAAATCAGCCGTCGCTCTCTTACCAGCAGTTGCAAATAGCTCAAGTAAGCTTTGATACTGCTACAATCCCACCTTTTTTTTTTTTTTTTTACCTTTTAACTTATATGTTTGTTTATCTATGGGATGTAGTTTCAGCGATTGAAACAGCAACAGTTAATGAAGCAAGGTCATGGAGTATTGGGTTCTGGTAAAGGTGGATTTGGGCAGTATCCGTTGAACCAGAACCACCAGGAATTCTGTCATAGCAGAGGCCAAAATGGAGCTGCTAGACCTATGAATTCTTCAATTTCTGGTTTACCTTCGTTGCAACAATCTCAGTTTGAGCAGCAGCCTCGCTCAGGCATGCGCGCTGTTTTCCTGGGAAATGAAAATCCTAAAAGAGAGTGCGCTGGAACTGGTGTTTTCTTGCCCAGAAGAATTGGGACACAAACTGAAACTCGAAAGAAACCAGGTATACCTTTTTTCCTGACCTTAGAGACGGTTTCAGATTCATCAATTGATATTACCAACTAAATTACTTCATTGATTAGTGAAGTGGTTAATTATGTATAATATTACCACTTGGTTGCCTCTATGGATATAGATTTGAATTATTTACTTAATGGAGAAGATTTAGTCTCTTGGCGTTGATAGTGGAAGATGACTCTAGTTTTGGACTGTTCTTTAGTGTCAGCGTCTAGTCATATAGATGCTTTCTTTTTTTGGGTTGATGTGAACAGCAAAGAAAGATTCAAAATTTAATCTGTTTTGACTCGGATTTTCATATCCCTTTCTTGCGTTTAGATTCTCATGAATGACCTTTTTGCGTTTGCTTTCTTTCAAGATTATTATTTCGGTCCTAACAAGATGTGAAATTAGCAGGACGTTCAACAGTTTTACTACCAGACAGAGTGGTACAGGCCCTGAACTTAAACTTAGAAGCTATGGATATTAGTCAACAGAATCAGGTTCAAGGCAGAACCGGGTTGATTCGTTCTAATGGTTCGCAATATCCAAATAATATGATAGTGGCTCAACAGAGACGCAATTTGAGATCAGGAAATACCTACTCACAGCCAGCAACTATGTCACAAGAGCTACTACTTCTTCCGCAGGATTGGACTTACTGACCGATAAATGAAGCAGGGGAGATTTTGTTTGGATAGATAGTTAAGAAAGATAATATACTTACTATAAGATAAAGATTGTTTAGAATCAAAAGAAATCCATGTTTTTGTTTTGGATAGTGTTTAGGGAATCATTAGTATGAAAGAATAAAAGTTTTTGCTTGTTTGTTATTACACTTTTGTTGCCAGTTTCTCTGGGTATCTATTATTTAACTCCTCCATGATCTGGTATGGCAGGCAGGGGAATAGATCAATAATTATGTACAAAATCTATAATCTTTTGTTCTGTCATATTCCATCTCCGTTTCGTTTGGTAGGATGGATTAGAGAAAATAATATATGTATTAGTTATCGTATTATTTAATTTATAATTGATTATACAGATGGACGCGGAAAATACTTTGACGTGTATGAGATGTTGCATGGCGGTGGAAAATATATTGTGATTTGTTTTGGCGCTGAACCATGTAATAATAAATACACCTTCATTCATTTTGGCCTTTTGTTTGCAAGTTGAATTAGTGCCGACTTGACCAACAAATTCATCAAATATATCGCAAAATTTTCTGAAAAAAATTCACACCGATCCTTTTAAATTAGATTTCTAAATTGAGTTAGGTTCAACGACATCTTAATCAACAAAAACATATTTAGTAAGGTTATTCTTACCGAGTGAATTATGACAATATTGGTGATACAAAATGATATAGTAGTGAGTGATGATTCGTCGCCACAATTAGGGGAGTTGATTGTTATAGCTACATCTCTTTATTCACTAGTGTATTTAGAATAATATATATATATAGGCTAGTATGGTCCATCATAAACTTTACACATATTTCTTCAATTACAAGGTTTCGTGATAATATAATGGACCCCTGGCATTGCTCCATTATTATTTATATATACTAATTGCTTGACATTAAAATTAAATAGTTTTAATGTTGATCATTAATATAATTTTGTTTTTTTCTTCAAAATTCGGCAAAAAAATTGACCACGTTCATCTACTTATACACTCACTATCTGTGATGTGGTTTTCATGATTTGTGTATTTTGTTTTACTTTTTCAGACCCTTTTAAGATCTCTATTTGAAGTTCATGATGAATTAGTCATACATATACATCATGCATAGTAAAATAAATTTATGAGCAATTTTCGCACCATCATGTCATTTTCATCTATTATAATAAATAACATATTTTATTTTTAAGATTTAAATCTCACAAGACTTGACAAACTTTTCTTTGAGATTTATTAGCTAAAAAAAATGTACATTCAGCTACACATAAAATGGACAATCATAAATTTTGTAGTAGGCACCTTTGTCATGTGGTTAAGAGCGGAAGAAAGCAAACCAGCAAAAATTGAATGTGTGATGCAATCACCAATCACTAACTAAAAAATAACAGAAATTAGCTATAAATTTTATCACTAAATTACTTATAGTTAACAAAAAAATAAAATTGTATCTGGAATCTGGCACAAATAATAATTTTAAAAACATACTAAACTAGTGGAATAATATATGCGGTTTACAAAAATTGAAAATCATCCCAAATTGTGCGAATGCTTCTCATTCTAAATTAAGGTCCACTTTTAACTTGTGGGCTTGGTTTGATATTGTAAGAGTAGACCCATTGTTAAATGATTATAGTATAGGCCCATGATTTTCTTTCTTGCTGAGTTGAGGTACAAATCTAGTTATGGCAGTGTCAAAAATAATATATAATGAGAAAGAGCTATAGTTTGTATACTTACGAAATGCAAGTATAGTCATTTCATTAGACGGAAGAGTTGTATCAGGATTGTATTCGGGCGGTGAAGAATGATAACATATATCAATTGTATCAACACGCGTGTGTGTTGTATATTTTCTACGAGATCCAAAATATAGCTACATTTGGTGATCTTTTGAAATTATTGTTATGTATTGTAAATACAATCTAAATGCGTAATTTTAGAATGAATCTAAGCAAAATTAACTGGTCTACAAATACAAAGATAAAATGTTTTTTTCTTCTTAAATATTTCATTCTTCCACTACCTCTAATTACCTGTGTTGCTCATAGTTTCATTCATCTTATGCTTTTCTTCAAATTACGGTAAGATTTCCCTTAATTATTTTAATTTTACGTTCAGATATTTTTATTTAATTATCAATCTCTCTTTTTTTTTTTTTAATTATAGGATAATTATGATAGTAATATTTTCCATATTAGCGTCTTGCATCCTCTATGAATTTAGAGTGAGTTGAGAATTGAGATAATTTTAAAATTCGAAACAATTTAGTACGGAGAGGATTAATTTGAACCAATTATAAATAATTAAGCCTCGGTCTCAAATAAATTGGATCAGCTTATTTAAACTCTCATTTCATATATAGCATCATCATACTAACTATACATATATATAAGTGAAAAATAATTAAAATAAAAAATATTAATAATATAGAAGAACAATTATGAAAAAAAAAAACCCTTTATTATGAGTAGCTAATGCCTAATACTATTACATAAGCATGCAAAAGTCATTAATATCCATTGACTTGAATCACTATCTTCTATTCGACGATTCAACTGAACTTATTATTTTTTCAATACGAAATATAAAAATATACTATCAAATATATTATTTGAAAAAAAATGTTCTAGATTTCTTGGCTCCCTTCTTAGGAACAGTGACAACAAGCACTCCATTTTCCATTGATGATTTCACTTTATCAACCTTAGCATCCTCAGGCAAATTAAAAGCAGTAAAATAATTCCCATTTCTTCTCTGAAAATGGTGCCAATTATCATATTCTTTTTGTACTATTTTTTTCTCCCCACTAATCTTTAGGACTTTATTATTTTCCACTTGTACCTTCACTTCTTCTTTTTTGTATCCATGCAAATTAGCCTTAAAAATATGTGCCTCTTGAGTTGCTTTGTACTCAATTTGTGCTATAGATTGAGGTTCACGTGGGAATGATAGTGATGGTGCTATGAGAGATCTAGGGGTTTGAAGGTAAAATTCACCTCGATTTGTTTGAGATTGATGCGTAATTTTTGTTACAGGTGAAACATGAGGATCTTGTCGATGATTCTCTTCATCTGTTTGGAATTGATGCGTAATTATTGTTGATGGTGGTGGTGGTGGATCTTGTACACGACGCGCATGATTATTGCGACCGTTAAATAGAGCTATTAAAGGCATTTTTGTTGTTAAATTTTGAAAAAAAGGAAGTAAATCGTATAGGAAGACAATAAAATGTGTGATAGAAGGAGTTGTGTATTTATAGGGAGAGTTTCAAAGATGGGAATCTTCTATTGACGTGTATTTGAGATGTTCTAATTCATACAACATTTCGATTAATTTCAACCATATTATTAGTGTAAAAAGTATTTACTTAATCATGTTATTTTATACAATAATTACACAATTTTTTTGAGATAATTAATGGTGAAAAATACAACCATTTCGAGGTATGTTTTTTTGTAGTTTAGATAAGAAAAAGAAACATTTGATAGTCAAAATGTGATAGTTTTTTTTTTTTGACTGTTAACTATAAATGTTAATATGATAAATCAATTAGTAATTTTATAAATATTATAAGTAATGTAAATAAGTTAAACTAAGTGATAATATAAAATAATTTTGCACTATTAAGGGTACAAATGAAAGAGAACAAATTCTTAGGATTGTGACTTCAAGCTAGCTGATCTTTTTGTGACATTCGGACACTTGGAGCATTCTCATTGAGTCATATTTTTATATGAATGAACTACCTTTATTCTCATGATGCAAATGGAGAAAAAAGAGGCTACCTACCTAAGTTTTTTTTATTTGATATTCGACACATTTGTGTTGAGCTCAACTAATTCAGATTTACATATTGTAAGACTCATTTCTGATGACCAATTGCTCTTAACTTATTTCTTTTTCATTCTCACAAGCCGAATTCGAAATCTTTAATTAATAATATGAAATTTTAACTATTCTATCACAATCTAGACGTTAAGTTGTTGTACGGTGTAACATGTCAATCACTTCTATTTGTCCAAGGAATATTAGAAAATGAGATCAAAACCAAATCAGGGAAATAAAGATAAGCTACTTAGATATAAAATTATTCTCTGTCCTATAAAATTCCAAATTATTTTCAAACTCACTACTATTCTAACTCGAATTTAACTAATTGGAACTGAAAATATAAATAAATTTTACACAATTATAATTTAACCTAATGAAGGAGGTTGAATTTTATGTTTTCAGACAACTAGTTCTATTTATTATTATACGTACCCTTACCTTGCATTTATTTAAATAAAAGTGTCTTTTCAATTCTACAAATTCACAAGCCATGGTTACACTTACCAAAGAGCCAAGAATATGGTCTGACATCACTAATGCAAAAATGGAAATATAGAGTACAATAAGAAGAAACTAAAGCTTAAAAAAAGAAAAATTAGAGGTACAACAAAAAGATAATTCTCAATAATGAAAAAGCAATGGAACAATCGAGTACTATATATGTATTATTCATTTATTCTTCCTAGCTCACTCTATCTACCAAAAGAACATAATCAACTCGTATGGCCTAAATGTTGTCTAGTACATTTTGGAGGTTAGATTCGAAGTAAGATGATCAAAATATTATATGTTTGCATCAATATATGATAGATGTTTTAAATTTTTGCCAATAAAAAATATATATTTGAAAATTATATACAAGTATATTAAACGTCATGATATGATAGTAGTTAAAAGAATTTAAAAATAATTAAAACATCATTGACTCCTCAAATAGTAACATCGCGGGATATAAATATTGAAGAAGATGGAGTATATATATGGTTTTCTAATTTCTAAAAATAATGTTTTTATTTTTTAAGATTATTAAATTTCAACCCATTTTAAAGAAAAAAGTAAAGCATTGACTAAAAATCTAAAATTTATCAATGCACCATTTTCAAAGTTGTGTGCCTTAAAAGGATTATAGCTTTAAACCTGTTGATTTTATAGCTTGAATCTTTTGAAGAAAACTATTATAGTGAGGAAACCTAATTAGTACAAAATGTATTTTATATTACATATAAATAAGATGCCAAGAGCTCCTGTTGAGAAAATGTTTGTTTTTGGTTTTCTACAAGTTATCAAAATGTAGAAGACGTCTTTTTAAATAATATCATGTAAGTTCAAGCTTAGATTATATATAAGAATCTAAGTAATATCTAATTTCTGCCAGCAAAGCTCTTAAAATAATAGTATTAAAAGGTAAGAAGTATACTCTTATTTAAGTTAATTATTTTACTTTTACTCGTTCACTACGTTAAAAATGTATTTTTCAAGATTTAAGACTAGATATCAATTTTAAGAAATATTTATAATTTAAATTGAACAAATAAAAATAAACGTATTTAAAACCGAGTGTATATTTAATTAATCTAATACAAACCTAGGGGCCGGAGATACCTGGTTAAAATAATTTATATTGTATGTATATAAATTATCTTAATGTAATAAAACCTTCTAGAGTAATATTTGGCAGAATGTTTCCCTGCATGTGGCTCGCCCGTGCTTTCCAAGGTGCTGCCTGTGACTCTTACTGTGGAATTCTAATCCGTTGTACCTAACCTCTATTCACATCGCAAATAGCGGATAAGGCGCATCTGATCTTTCTTCTTCAGTGCCAGGCATAAAAGGAAAAGAGCTAGCAATAAGAACAAAATCTAGAAAGTATATATATATGACGAAATGATGTAGAAACTCCCAATATTTGTTTCATCCTGATTCTTGTACTTTATAAGGTTTTCATTCCGATACATATGCCTGTTCTAAGTGATTATTTTGAATCTTGTGATCTTTACAAATTATCAATATTTTTATCAACAAGGATTGTGATGCAACAATAAATACTCGTATACGCGAACTAAATGTCAAGTGAGAAATTACTGGACAACAAAAAAGAAGAAATATAGAAAAAATACACCCTTTATTTATTTATTTATTATTATGAGTAGCTACGTACAAATTAATATTACACAAGCATACTTAAATCGACTCCATTAACTAATAAAGACCTTACACTACCCTTTATTTTTTATCTCCTTAGTTCACATCATCTATATACCCTGTATTCAACTATAACATGAAATATAAATATATCTATATCAGAATATTCGAACTGTTCTAACGTGTGATTTCTTGACCGCTCCCTTCTTAGGAATAGTGACAATAAGCACTTCATTCTCCATTGTTGATATCACTTTATCAACCCTAGCATCCTGAGGTAAATTAAAAACAGTTGAAAACTTGCCAATTTTTTTCTGAAAATGGTGCCAATTGTCATATTCTTTTTCTACTATTTTTTTCTCCCCACTAATCTTTAAGACTCTATCATCTTCCACTTGTACCTTCACTTCTTCTTTCTTATATCCATGCAAATTAGCTCTAAAAACATATGCCTCTGGGGTTACATTATACTCAAATTGAGCTAGAAATGGGGTAACATGTGGGAATGATAGTGCTGGTGCTATGAGAGATCGAGGGGTTTCGAGATAAAATTTATGAGAGGGATCGTAAGGATCCTTCTGACCTCGACTTTTTTGGGATTGACGTGTGATTCTTGTTGTTGCTAGTTCATTAAAAAGATTGTGTAGATCTTGATTTGTTTGTGGTGGTGCATAATTATAAAGATCTTGCTCATCACCTTGATTTGTTTTAAATTGATGCATTATTGTTGTTGTTGGATCGTAAGAATCAGAACGATCATGACTCCTTTGGGATTGAGGCATAAATGTTGTTGCTGGAGGAGAATTTTGTACACGACGTGCATGGTTTTTGCGACCGTTAAATAGAGGTATTAAAGACATTTTTTTTTTGTAGTATACTTAATTTGTTTTGGAATAAGAAAATATTTTAGGGAGAAAATGAAATGTGATACAATGAGTTGCTTGCTGATTTAGAGTGTTATGGCGTGGGGTATGTATTTATAGGGAGGAGTTTTGAGAAATGGAATCTTCTTTGACGTGTATTTGAGAAGATATATTAAAAGGATGGAAAATATAGACACTACGTATTGACCATGTGTAAAATATTTATTTTCTTTCTTAGGTGATACTTTTTGAATTTTAAGATTCAAAAAAGTTTTCCTTTTTCTTATATGTTTTTAAGTATTTTGAATCGTCGAGTAATTTATGGTATTAGTAATATTTTATGTCAGAATTCACTGTCAAAATTTAACTGTTTGAATTTTGATATTTGAACTATGCCACATAAATTGGGACACAAACAATACTTAGCTAAAAAATAACATATCAAAACTATCACCTTTTTCACAAATTTCAAACCTTAACTATCCATTGTTCTTTTTACATACCTCAACTATTGCTCCCTTTGTATTAAAACAAACCTCAATACTGAGTTGATCAAATATTTGTTCTCAAAATCGACAACAGGGTGGGTAGGTCAACTGAGCATCAAAATATGAGTTTTAATACAAAGGAAGTGATAGTTGATGTATGAAACTCGTAAAAAAATGATAGTATTTTAGATGGGTAAATAGAACAATGAATAATTAACGTATGAAACTTACAAAAATAAATAAATTAGAGTCTAAATATATTTTTTACCATTTAATAAATAAGTGTAATTTTGCATGTCATAACTATATAAAAATTAAAATAAATCACAAGGGAAAAATGAAAGAGAACAAATGCTTTGGATTAATGTGACATCTAGCTATCAAATCAATTTAAAATATTCGCATAATTGGAGGCTTCTCACTGATTTATTTGCATGAACCACCTTTTATTCTTAGATACAAATTAATGGAAAAAACGTGAAAAAGGAAACTTACCTATCTATTAATAACTTAGCCTTTTGTAGTTACCGCGTAACATCACACAATCACTTCTCTTTCTTCATGTTGAGTATATATATATATATGGTATTTGATTGACTACAAATTTAAAAAAGAGCGAAAAAAATTATGGTTTAAAATAAAATGATTTTTTTTTTACTATAAACATCTTTGATATGCATGTTATATTGTTGACTACTGAGTTTTTCTTTTACTTAATCATATGATTAATTAACATGTATTTTACTTCACTAAATCATATTTCATTACAATAAAAATAGTTTTTAGTGACAATAAATATGAATAATAACAAAGAATGCAAATACCTTATCGGTATTAGTTCATTGTAATTAAATCCAATGTCGTTATAGGTTTTAAAGACATGTACAAAAAAAAAATGTCAATTGCCTCTCAAAAAACATATTTAGTGGCAATTAAGCTATTGTCGTTAATTAATTGATATTCAAAATCAAACGTTTGCATCCCAAAACAGTCTAAATTATGTCACAAAAATAATACATGAACACTCTCCGTAAAAATACATTCAATAAAATGTAGAAACAAATATGTTGGATAGTGGAAAAAAAAGAAGATGAAGGATAAAAGTAATTATGACAAAAAAAAGGAATGGATTTTAATTTGCCTGAAAAGTTGAGTAGTGGACCTATTATCACACAAGTATGATAGTTTTTGAATATCTAGATTGATTAAAAAGTGGGGATGCTTGGCAAGCGAGGAACAAAGTGAGCATCAGACACGTACATGTCAATGGGCACTACCTTCTAACCTGCCTGGAGAAGGTTCAACTCTGAGAATCGACACACGCGTAGGGCATCGGTGTTTCTTTTGTTTGGCTCAACTGGGGGAAAACACCGGGCAAACCACCCCCTTTTAATCAACTCTTCTCATCACAGAAGCGGTTTAGGGTTCGGGGCTTGTTATCGTGTGCAATTCTCAGCTCCACACCCCCGGAAGTGAACCATCCACTTTTCCTTTTAGTTTTAAAGGACTATTTTTCCTTTTGAAAATCCGATGTGGGACAACGTAACCGACAGCGATAGAGCATTTATTAGTCCACTAAAGTGATTTTATGACTACATTTACGTAGTTAAGGCAATTTTATTAAACTTTAGCTTTGGGTATTAGCTAAAATATCAAAATTATGAGATTATCTATCTAATAAGGAGGATAATCATGATGTTTAAGTCAGTTTTTTAACTAGTTCTCAATAGTACTTGTTACGACCATCAATGCTTGTAGGATAATCGTTGTGTTCAAGTCAGTTTGTAAGCAATTTAACTAGTTCTCAATAGTACTTGTTACGACCATCGACGCTTGAACAAATGGAGGAAAAGGAAATGAGAATACACATAATTTGTGTTGAGTGCGATGTAATTATCTATTTTGACTCGACTATAATCTCAGAATTATAATCCTAGAATATATGTTACAGTTTCAACACGTCCATCAAGTGAAAAATGTTTGAAAGAGTCCATTAATCCAAACTTCATACACTGCTCAAATTTTCAGATACAACACAAAGTACTATTATAGTTCATTATTAATAATAGGTAACAACAACTATATAGTAGAAGAAAAGCTACAAAACTTCTGCGCCTAACATACTCGTTCAACACTTAATATCCACAACCTCTAAAGGAGCTTTATTTTTCACATTTTACAAGTCGATGTACGATGCATGATGAATACACATACACCATTGTCCATCAACCTTCTCGAAAACATTGGTAGCAAATTGTTTTCCCCAGCTGCTGCCTTTAGTTTTGACCATCTCAATACATGTAACGTACCCGATATCACCTCTAACATGGACTTGAACATCCCTGATCTCGATATCAAGTGGGAAATCGTATTCTGCCCAGACAAACTCCCAGCTTCCCATTACGAGATCATACCCAGTTATGCCGCTAACACCAGGGTGCACGACGCAAACATTCTCACCTTTTGACCAAAGGGTTTGCATTGCAGCTAAGTTTCCATGTCTGAAAGAGTTGTAAAAGCGGGCATTTGCTGCTAGTACAGAGGCCTTACTATCCTCCTGGAGTAGCCGGAGGCTATCCCTAATCTTTGCTGCTCGGGCATAGTTCTCCTCTTTAATAGCAGTCTTTAGATCCTGTGCCAAGCTTTCCTCATTTAGCAAGATGTTTTCACCGCTCAAAGTTCCTTCAGAATCCTCACTCATGACCCGGCATGGTCTCAGTGAATGTGAATGAGGGCCTTGCCTAAAAGGTGCTGTTCTGAATAAATACACAATTAGATGATTTTACAGCTTAGGAGAGAGGAAATCTGAAGTAAAGGAAAGAAAACTGAACAGATGCAATGCACTTAGCAGGTACAAGACATGCAACACAATTTTCAAGGCCCGTCTAAGACACTGGCCATTAAAAATGATAGAAACGTGCATTTGAAATAACTATAAAGGGGTAGTATTACAATAAGAAGAACAGATGCTCAAATACTTAACAACGCCAAAACAGAATGTTTAGCTGACTTATTGCTTTTTCAATAGAATAGGTTGCTTGCTTACACGACAAAGAGTTCCTAATGTCTAGATAGAGGTCGTAACCTCTAAATGCTACAGAGAAAACAGAAGCAAGTGGAAGCTAGACTTTTTCTTCTCATAATTGTCATCTCTCAACTACATATGAATCTCGAGAAAGGTCAAGAAATACAAAGAAGATTGCACAATCTCGAGTAAGTGCTCAGATAAACACCTTGAATTTGATATCAGAGTTTCCCATACTTAAATTGCAATATTCCTCCACATTATTGTTGTGTTTATATTCATGGAAGATATCTAAAGTATCATTTGAGAAGAGATAAAACTTAACACTGATTATTTCTGGTGAAAACCGTAAGTTACCAAATTCTGTAGCTATTCTGCATTCGTAACTTCACACAGAGTGTTTCCTCACATCTGTTAAGTCACAGATTAGAAGTGCAGAAAAGAAGAAACATGTATTCATACTACTACCACATGCCCCCTACCAAAACAAAGATAAATTAAAATGATTTATATTTATATCAAACATTCAAAATCAAAAGTTCTCACATAACCAATTTATTAAAAGAATAGACATATAGTTGCCAAATAATCCTAATATGAACTTCCAAAGTTAAAGAGAGCAACGGAAAGTTATGTGAACTGGAACCCTGTGCAAGAAGGTCAGAATTCCGGAACAGCTATAACAGCAGGCCAACAAATATCTAAAAAGGGCTATAGAAGATATTGCATACTCTTGGGTTGTTTGGATCACATGGCATATAACAATATAAGGATTGTTATACAGTGATGATAATAGAGTGCATATTATGTAGGTGTTACCTACTTTAACAGCATTTTTTTGATTTTAAATACCTTCATTCATCTTGCTAATACACTTATTTTATTGTTCCCTATTATACACGCATCACATAACACAGAAATTCACACATAACATTCATGTGAGTATTACTTAATACCGCCAACCAAATGCTGCATTACTTATGCAAGAATTATCTTTTCTTGTACAACCAACCAAGCATTTTAGTTATTCGGAAATTATTTTTCCTTATCCTTCCAACCAAACATTGTATTATTTATGTGAACTTTTATGTTTGGTTATTTTTCCTGATCCCCTCCAACCACACGACCCCTTAATGCATTCATCACTAAGTTGTAAACAGCTTTCCTTTGAGAGATAAAGTCATACTTTATGAATATCTTCAAGCTAAGCAAGGAGAACTTACTGAAAGTTCCACTTCTTGAATCAAAAGCACCATGTCCAGGAAAATATCCAGACCCTATTTTAATTCGGCCAGTTGAAACTGCATTGAACTGCATTTGAAAAGGTGAAGGAAGGCAGTAATCAGTCTGAAGACCATTGATATTGGAATGAGCTGAAGCTATGTATCCTCTGAATTCAATGCGTCCCTACGATGAAAGTTGAAGACGAAATAAAATTTCATATCAAATTTCCATTGTAAATGATGTAGATCCCATGCTAAATATGATTGAGGCCTTGCACACTTTGTAATTCTAACGCACCATTTTAGTGTTGTTTCTCCCTATGATGCTCGGACTTTCCCAAAATGTTGCCGCACCCGTGTAGGATCCTCCAAAAATACACCATTTTTGGATGATCCAACACACACCCATCGGCATTTTTGAATAGTCCGAGCAACATAGGTTTCTCCATTTATATGATATCAAATTCTGCAAACATTCTGGTTCATCAGTAACAGTTTCTCTTAATAGTATAACACCACCATACAACTATTAAATAGCAATGGAAGAAGATTTAGACTACTGAGAATTGCACAATTGTAGACATTTCTTCCATTTTTGGGAATTCCAACTACAATTCCTCGTACTATTGTAACATGGCAACTGCTGAACTTTCTCTCTTTACCCAGACCAAATTGTCACGTTCACTACCTCTGGTGCAGCAGTCCAGGGAACACTTTTGGCGACTAAGCTGATTGTAATTTACTATAGCTGATGAATTGAGGAGCTTAAGAGCTCATAATCAGCAGAATGGTGAAAGAAAAGCTTAGGATTTAAGTGTATTCCAAGTTCCAACAGAAGAAAGAAAGACAGCAAAAACAGCAACAGTGGCAGCAGCGGATGGGCAACAGGAAGCAAAACAACTTCATTACCAGGCAGAAGTAGATGAAATCATGAAATGCAAATCGCAGACCTAAAGATTTTAGTAACAAAACTTAAGATTACTCAAAGCAAAGGACAAGTGAAACTAAAAAAACACCTCCACTGGACCAAAGGATTATATGGCTCTATTGTGGGCCATTAACCTTCACTTTTGGAAAATTATTACCTTATCGAAAAATGAAAGAAATTCACTTTAGGATTTTCTTTTATGACCAATTTATTTTTGAAGGCAAGTGCTGCGCAGTTCGAACTCAGTAGATAATGGGCCTGCTCCTCTATCCTTCTCCACTTAAATACCGGGTTTTATCTTCGGCTGGACTCTAATCCATGATTTGCGTCTAATCCACAGGTCGCACATAGTGCTCCTACCACTAGACCAAAGCCCCCGGTGAAAATTCAGTATAGAACCTATAGTCTTCCTTTTACAACTAGCAACTTTGCACCACATTCATACCTTCACCACCACTACCTCTATCATGCCAACATGTTTTCACCTTAATTCATTATTTTTCCGAAGATTACACATCAACAACCTCCGCATTTACCCCTATCATGACTTGATGTGCAAGCATCAATCATTAACAAACCAAGCTCTGAATTATCTATTCAAATCCTTGGAAATTCAGCAATCACATAGTTTTCAGCAACATTATTGTTTTGATTTGGTAACCATGTCCTCATAAAACGCAGCAACAACATCAATTTAAAAAAAAGAAGAAGAGTAAACCAAAGAGAGCTAAAAGTGGAGAATCCATGGAATGGACGTGTCTACTGGCACAAGAAGAAGAGGAAACCAGAAAAAGTGGAGGAGACAAAAGGAGGAACGGAGTGACGGAAAAAGAAGGGAAAGGGAAAAGCAATCTGAGAGAACTGAGGACTAATTTGTAAGTCTGTGATTTGTTATTTGGATGAAAGCAATGTTAACCAATCAAATATTCAACTGACTAAAAAAAAGGAACACTTAATCAATCAAAAGGTCAATGATAAGTTTGGGAAACTAACACTTGAGCTTTTGAAGTTCTCCAAGCTTTTAGCAATTGCCACAAAGTTTGCCTTTATTTTTTTTCTTTGGTCAAGGTTATCCATGGTCTTAACTCTTAAGTTGCATATATGATTAGTGCGAAGAGCCTTAGAGACAATTAGTATGCGCGGAACTCCTTGAAGATCAAAAGTACATACCTCTTGGAAAGTTCCGCGCATAGAGAAATATTATTTCCAAATGAGTTAAGTGGTTTGTTTCATCAAGATCAAGAAAACTATATCCTTCAATGAAACAAACCATCAATGTACCCTTTCATAAGATATTCACTTAAGTTTGGGTATAAACGACTAAAACTCAATAAAATAAGAAGAAAGTAAGATCCCTCAAAAGAAAATTCCCCATCAAAACTCAACATCATGGAAATAAAAAAAAAAATTCCTAAACAATCATTATAACTAATTGTGCAGCAAATACAATTTTCTGCTGGTTACAATAAACTGAGTACACCTATTCTTTGAGAGTAGAGCAACCTAAAACTATAACATCTCAAAAACATTTTACTTCAGCAGTACAAAACCCTTCTAAACAACTCCAACAACTCAAAAATCAGAAATTCAATGCAACATAAAGGAACAAGAAGACATATCCAAAAAGGAAAAAACTCACGATATTGCCGGAGTGGGTTCGGCTGATTCGAGGTCCAAAAGACAATGTTTGGAAATTCGAAGCCACCTCCATTGTTAATACAAACTCAAGTTATAAACTGCTCAACTCTGTATATAGGGTAACAGAAGCAATGAATTATCAGTTACCATAGCCATAGAGAAACTAGAAGAAGAATTTAGGACTGAGATTTGAATTACCTGTCAAATTTTTGATGGAAGAGGACAGGGAGCTCTATCTTTTTTTCAGTGTCGCTGTGATAAGGAAGTGATTTGACTTTATATGTAGAGGGAGGGTCACGACAAAGAAAATAGTAATTGGGCTTACAATATAGTTTAGTTTGGACTCTTTAAATGGGCTGATAATTGACCTTATTAAATCGGGTCATTCACGTGTTCTTTAATTTGGCTTCAACTAATATTTATCTTCTTCAATTCTGAGTGTGCTCAAGTAAGTACTTAAAAGTTAAACAAGTAGACACGTGCGTCTTATGTGGCATAATACACATAAAATGTCATGTAGGACACATGGCATCCACATAAGATGCATGTGTTTACTTATTCAACTTTATGATAGATTAAGTGTCTACTTGTGCTCATCCAAAGTTGGGGGGGCATAAATGTCAGTTGAGACCAAGTTAAAGGGCACATTCATGTATTATGCCTTGAATATTTCTGCCCTCCAACTTTGAGTGTGACTTAAACTTGTATAAAGTTGAACAAGTAGACACATGAGTCTTACGTAACATAATACGCGTATGACTCAAATTTCCATGTAGGATGCTACGTAGAATGTCTGTGTCTATTTGTTCAACTTTATACAAGCTTAAGTGTCTATTTGTACACACCCAAAATTGAAGGACATAAATTTAAATGACATATTTATGTATTATGTCTATATTTAATTAAAAATATACTAGAAACATAAGTTCAATAACACAAATTATACCCAGGACACAAGGTATGATACAAGGCAAAATAAATTAATTATAGGTTAAATGTGGTTATAAAATAACATAAGGATCAAAATCACAATATATCAATAACTCAAGGACTTAAACTACCATTTTTTTCTTTTAAAAGTTCTCCCTCTTCTCTTTCAACTGCCGCTCCGTGTCCAACTCGCGTTTTATTAGACTAATCAAAAGTGATTTTCTCCATATAAAAGTACACTGAAAACTCCACTTTCAATCTGTTTGAAAATAGTGAGAAAAGCTCAATTAAGTTTAGATAAATTCAATTTTACAAAAACATATTCGGTGTAATCGCACGAGTGCGTTCAAATTCAATTTTGTGATAAGAAATTAACGGGTCACACTCGAATAGCACGATGTCGTTTTTCATTGGTCGTGAGGCTTCAAAGGTTCGTTTTTTACTCCATTTCTTCAAGTTTACAACTCCTTTTTTACTTTCTTACTCTTAATTTTTTGTGTTGTTGTTAGCTATGGAAGAGGATTTGTACGGAGACTGGAATAGAAATCAATCTACTTTCGGAGAAGTGGAAGTATATTCTTGGAGGTTTGATATTTCAGGTTTATATTGATCAACCTTTTATTTTCTTTGTTGCACCATCTGAGTTTGGGGTGTGGAATGAATATTGATGATTCATGTTGTTCGCAACAAATTTTCGTAAGCGCTAAAAATTAACTGCAAGCAAAATAATTAAAAGAAAATGTGATTTTTATTGATGAATCTTGTGAGTACAATTCTGGTGTTCTCTTGATTCTTCCCTCCTAAACTTCTCCGTGATTCGAGGGCCTTCAATAGCGTATTTCTCGAATATAGGAAGATGTAGACCTCCTTGAGATGTATTTGATCTCCGGGAATGTCGGGAACCACTTCGTCGTTTCAAATCGATCTCCGGGAAGAACTCCGTTGATCACTCCTTCGAAGAGCTATGTAGTTGATGTTGTAGCTTTCTCCAATTGCAGAATGCTTGTTGAAGAGTTTTCTCCGTGATTCGAGGCCTTCAGTAGCGTATTTCTCGAATGTAGGATAATGTAGACCTCCTTGAGATGCATTTGATCTCCGAAAACGTTGGGAAACACTTCGTCGTTGCAAGTCGATCTCCTGGAAGAACTCTGTTGACCACTCCTTCGAAGAGCTATGTAGCTGGTGTTGTAGCTTTCTCCAATTGCAGAATGCTAGTTGAAGAGTTTTTTTTATGCCCCCAGAATGTTATGTCCATCCCCTATTTATAGTTGTAGGGGTGGACAAGGTTGTATATGATTGGCCAAAGGATGTCATTTTGACACTTGGCATGTTGCGATTGGTTCTTGCATTTGACTGGGACTACCACCTCATTTGGACATGTGGCGTCAACTTGTTGGTCTTGGATGCCTAGTCATTGTGACACGTGGCATGGGTTTGGGCTTCAAGGTGAAATGGGCCTTGGATTTGAATTTAATAAAATAGCTTTATTTATTTGTAAAGCCCAAATTAATCATTCAGCCCAAATGAGTATGAATTTAATTCAAATTTTGTATGAATTTTAATCCAATAAAATTTATGTGTCTACACATGTATCTGACCTCGACTAGTTTGAGATAGAGGCGTTTTTGTAGAGTAGTTTTTGTTGTACGTAAGGTCTGTGGCACGGAAAAGAAGTACTCACTCCATTTCAATTCATGTGACATACTTTGACTTGACACAGAGTTTTAAGTGAAAAAAGCAAGACTTTGAAATTTGTGGGGTTAAATATGGCATAATATTTGTGTGAGTATAGAAGCTGGATAAAATGAGAAATTTGTACATAGATGAATCTAAATATAAAATATGTCATTCTTTTTATAACAAACTTACAAAGAAATAATGTCATATAAACTGGAACGGAGGGACTAGTTTGTGTAGTGGGGTGTGTTGGTTTTAGTTGAAGATGCTAGGAGTCGTTGATCATGGTTTCTGACTTGATTAGATTTTGAAACAAGATGTGTAAATTAATCATCTTCTTTTACTTATGTGCAAAATTATGGCTTATCTTCTTTAAAGAACTATATATACAAGTTCAGGTTTAAACTTAATAATTTTTAAAAAATTGAATCTAATTTCACAGACTCTTCACTTTGAATATTTGTGTAGTCGATAGTTTCTTTCTTCAGTACTTCCTGTTTTCTTTATTGTGTCTTGAGTCATGGAGGGGAGGGGAGGAAGTGTAAGAAGCGGAAGTTTGAAGCAATCAAATTTTGCATTTTCTTTCACCTTTTGTTGAATGATGCAATTTATTTGTGTTCTTTTTACATAATTTGTTGTTGTTGTCATTGTCATATTTGATACATCATTTCCCTTTAGTTGTTCTGTAATTGTTTTTCTTCATGAACCTTAGTGTTTATTAGATCTACCAAGATGTAAAATGTCTCAACTTTTGTCAGTACATACACGGATTTGCTGCTCGAGGGGTTCACTACATACATCGGCCTGGACCTACTCTTCAGGATGTCGGCTTCTTTTTTCTTCCGGTTGGTTTTATTGGTTGTTGGTTCTCTTTATCTCCACTCTCTAGGGTGATGCTCACTCATATACTTCCTTTTTCTTTGTTTGTTTCCAAAATGAAAACTCCAGGAGCTTGGGCAAGACAAAGGTTACATAAGTGAAACTGTATTCACCACACTCTTTCTGTCTTTTGTCTTGGTGAGTTGTTTTTGGTAATTTTCAGTCACCAACTATTGCTGAATCCGACTGCACAATATTTCCATCACTTCCAACTAATTTTGGAGCTTTAGTTGGTGGGAATTTTCAGTTTATTTGCTATTTAGGTTTTGATATTGTATCTTCTTGTTCTAACTCTTACTCATGTTTTCCTGCAGTGGACATTCCATCCTTTCTTTTTCAAAATCAAAAAGATCTATACAGTGCTGATATGGTGCAGGGTCTTGGCTTTCTTAGCTGTAAGTCACCAGTTCTCTTGAGTGTCATTCTTGTGTTGTTTCATATGTGGAAGTCTCAATGAGTTTCAACTTATCAAAGGAAAAAAGAAGAAAAGTCTCAATGGAATCTCATCATTTCTATATTCAGTTTAAATGTTGGCAAAGATAACTTTAATTCTCTTCCTGTATGCTTCATTATTTCTCCGTAGGGCTACCCAACATTTAGAGAGAAGTCATAGTATCCAATATGATCTGCTAAGTTGTTGAATGATTGTTTACTACAGGCTTGTCAGTTCCTTCGGATCATCACATTCTACTCTACACAGCTTCCTGGTCCAAATTATCACTGTCGTGAGGTAAAGACTTATCTCATTTGGTTGATAATAGATGTGCCATTTTGCACTTTTCTGTTGCCTATCCGCTGCGTGTTATGTGAACTGTCTATCTTCTGATATTGCAGGGATCAAAGCTTGCCACATTGCCTCCTCCAAATAGTGTTTTAGAAGTTCTATTGATTAATTGTGAGATATATTTTGCCTTCTCTCACTGTATTTAGTAAGTTGTTCTCGTTACAATGCAACTTATGTTGTGTCTATAAATGTGCAGTTCCTAGGGGCATGCTTTACGGTTGTGGTGATCTGATATTTTCATCTCATATGATATTCTCTCTAATCTTTGTGCGGACATATAATAAATACGGGACACGAAGGTAGTATATTAGCAGTTGTATACTCTAAATATTATGTTTTGGTAAAACAGTCTGATATTCAGATAAGAGTTCTGTTTCCTGTGAATGCAGACACTCTATAATTCCTTCTTTCCTTCACTTTCATTTTTATTTTTTTGTGTTCTCTATAATTTCCTAAACTTGCTTGGGATTGAGGCGTAGATGTTGTTGTTTGGTTTTCTGTAATTTAAATGGATGCCCTAAAAATAGAGAAGACTTGAATTAAGTGTTTTTACCACAGCCAGAAGTTGCTAGTGATTGCTGAATTTGATTCTGCAGGTTTATAAAACTGTGTGCTTGGTTAGCTGTTGTTGCTCAGAGCTTCTTGATTGTTGCATCTCGCAAACATTACACTGTGGACGTTGTTGTGGCATGGTGAGTGGAACTCTCAGCTTGACAATCTGCGTTAGAACGTTTGTTTGCAAATAATTGTTGTCTGACTTGATTGAGCCCCCTATTACTTTGTAACAGGTACACTGTTAATCTAGTAGTGTTCTTTGTTGACAAACAGTTGCCAGGTTTAACATCCTAATCCTCACATTGAATGAATTTAATCTTGGCTACTTCCTCCTTCTGCCTCTTTCTTGTTTTTTTTTGCTTAGAAAGGAAGGATAAATATTTTGCTGAACCACTGAGTACTTTCTTCCAGAACTGCCTGACCGCACTGGTGCAGCGTTGATTATACCACTGAGCAAAGATAGCAAGGCTAAGGAAGAGAATCACAAACTTCTGAATGCAAATTCTGGAGATCCTGCAGAATGGATATAGAGAAGCGTTCTGGATTGTGTATAGATGTGCATAACCCAAATTTATGAAAAGATCATTGAAGATGGGAGCACAGTTCATGTTGGAGCAGTGATGAATGGTGTATAGACGATATATGGAGTGCAACTAACCGAAGCTGGTAAAAAGCACTTATGTTCAATATTATTACAAGGTTGGTTTGACAAATGATTCCTGATGTTCCTCCAAGTCCACTAGTTTTGGTTTATAACGTAGGATACAAAATCGAAGGTCAATGCTGTTGATGTATCCATGTTCCCTTTGGTTAAAAATTATCGAATGTAAAATGGATTTCATCTTCAGCCGATAAATTATCTTTTTAATTTTGTACTCCTGAAGTTCTTGTGTTGCATCCCTCCTTCAGCTGAGGGTCTATCAAAAACAACCTCTCTACCTCCACAAGGTAGGGGTAAGGCTTCATACTCACTACCCTCCCCAAACCCCATTTGTGGGAGTACATTGGATATGTTGTTGTTTTGTACTCCCGAATTTCTGGCTTTTCATTTTTCATAATTTGCGTCTAGCCATCGATTAGTTGGAGTGACAACACTAGTAAATCCTTCACATATGTCAAGTCTTAGAGAAATCTTTATTTCCACACGTTGGTGGATAAAGTTATTGGTACTTGTGCTGGTAGAATGTAGTAGATGTTAGGTAAGTTAGTCACTCGCACATGCTAACCCGAATGGTACTGTCATATCAGAAAAAGGGATGAAAATGAAGTGCTCTCTCTGATTAGAAATTTAGCACACAGATGACTAATGACCAGCAAAAGTGACTGGGATAGATCCTTAATCTTACAGTTAATGTAACATGGGATTTAAAGAGCATGTAATGTTCCTTCATGCAACAGTGGCATGGGGTCAGTAGATCCAATTGAATGCCTTGTCCAATATGGATATAGCCTATTACCTCTTTGCTGAAAGGCTTTACTTAAAAAGATGGAGACTGCAACTAACAGCACATGAAACTTCTTGCTCTTCTAGCAGTGTTTGGTTGTTGCAATGCTCAAATTCTATAGACACATGATAGCCCATATCTGCCTTGTATTGTTCATTCCAATGTGAAACTACATTTTGGGATCGTTTGTTTTACATACTAGCTATGTGGGGATTATAATGTAGATATTGTTTACGCGATGAATAATAATGTGGATTGCTATGCAGAAATTGATAATGTAGGGATTGTTATGCGTGACCTTCAAAATTAGCTAAAGCAGCTTATTTCTAGGGTCACATTTCCACCATTATGTAAACACTTATAAGTCAATTAAATTGTATGTCTAGCAGATCAGAGAATAAATATACAAATCCTTTGAACATTTTCATTATATAAGAAGACATGCTCCATATATTTAGCCTTTGGTTGCATACAACAAATGATTTTTGACAATTACAACTCCAAATCCAAATATCATATCATGTAATGGGGCTTCTAACTTATCAACCTCCATATTGGAAAAGGACATATTAAAGGTAAAACATTTACACAAAATCATCGAAAATGGAGACTTATCTTTGAAGTGTTGGACACTTCTCCAGGTTTCTTGGTGGAGAAGATGTCTCAACCTCTATTGTAAAGCCTCGAGGTTTTCCCAGCTTGCCTTGTAGGTAGGTAGGTGCACTGCAAAGCTAGTTGAAAAAGAATGTGTAAATATTTCTTTTTAACATCTCAGGCCTTCGCAGGGCTTTTACACATGGTACATGAACTCTTTACTATACTATGAGGGGATATTAAAGTGGAAGAGCCAAGATATGACAAAGGCAAATACCATACAAGCTAAAAGGAAATTCAAGAATCGATGACCATTCAAACATGTTCGCCTCTCTGAAGAGGAAGATACTTGTGCAGGGACTACATTTGTAGCCAAATCATTTATTTCATTAGTTTGTTGTGCTGATTCAATGTCAGTTGGCCCAACAACATTGCGTGCAATTGAATTGCAGATTTCACAAGTCCTGGAAAAATAACTTCAAATGGTTATATGGCTAAAAAAAAACGAAAGATGATTACAAAAAACAACCAGTGCAAAAAAAGGATTTGCAGCATTAACTCAAAACCATCAACAATATGGAAGCACAGGTTTAAATTAAGGATTGAGCTGCACAAAAGTCATTACAATTTAACATTTTTGTCGGAAGACGTCTATCTTCCTTGTTAAATCATCATAAGAGCTGAAGTTGAGAAACTAGGATGTGGAAAAAAAAGATGATATATCAAACATACACCTCAACTATCAATATCCAAAACACTGTATGCAGTTCCTTGTCCAAATTCACAGGACACATATAAAGTTATTCACTCTGAGAGATAGTTTGGTCTTTGGATTTAATTATGATTCCATATTTCCATTTAATCCTTTAACTTAAACCCAAGCATCTGTCAAAGTGAAATATGAATTTGAGGAAACGAAGCCAGCATCAAACAAACCTAAGAGATGTGATCTTAACATTTGCTAGTAATTCTTGGAACCATTTATGGCGATGAATGTTTTAAGACTTGGGGAATAAGTAGCATGTGAGGACGCAAAAAATGAAAATGAACAATTCCTTCCTCAAGGACAATCTCCAGTTTGAAAAGGAAATGTATATGTCAAATTTCAGTTAGGAAATAGAAACTAAAGAGCAAAAGCTTATAAAAGCCTATAGTAAGAAGACTCAACAAAGTACTTACAAATCTGAATTATACCTGTCCTTGCTTTACTCTTTTGCTTTTCATTTTATTCCATCCAGCTTCTTTAATTAACTTTTGTCTCTTTTTCCATTAAATATATCATGAGATCTCTTTCCCAACAAGAACAAGACATAACAGAAGAAGAAAAACATTATTCTTACAGAACATTCACTGATATCAAAAGCACACACTTGACACTTCCAACATTACAGATCATTTACTGACATCAAAAGCACACACTTCCAACACAAGAATCATCAAACCATTATCATTGCAAAGATTAATAAAGTGAAAGAATCTTGGACATAACATAAGCCAAAAAAAAAAAGGACATCATGTTGAGATGTCAATCATCACATCTAATATGCAGAGCATTTCATCCTTAACCAAAGGTCTCAGGTTCGAGTTTCCAAGCTACAAAGTCGTCTTTGTTAGGGAGTGTTTTATTGAGAGTTCTTGACATGAATCCAGATTTAGTCCCGGACACCGGATGGAAAATAAAAAGAATCATCTTAAAAGGTCACATTGATCATATAGGCATCATAAGTTCAAAATTCACCAACCAACAACAACAAAATTCCAAATGAAAAGGAAAAATTCAAGTTTTGGTTTTTACTTACTTATTTCCCTTGATTTTGAACCATGTTTCAGCACAATGCCTATGTGCAGCAGCCAAATCATCTTTACATGAACATCCCAATTCAATAGCAACCCCATACTCATTTCCACAACTCACCAAACTCAAGTGACAAATCCTACAATCTCTTTCAATTTCCCCCAAATACCCCTTACTTTCATCATCTCCAATTTCTATATCAACTGAATCAGCAGACTCAATGCCACGTGGATAGCTATAATCATCTTGATTAGACCCATCAGCAGTGGAACAAAACTGAGAATAACAAGAACCCTTGTCGGCATCGGAAAAACTAACACTAACGGAGCTCCGGCGACTGTTACCGGAGCACTCTAACTCCACCTGGGGTACCTCTAATCTTTCCATTTCAATGACCCAGAAACAGAAAACTCAAGGAAAAAGCATTAATCCCTTTGAAAAAGCTGAAGTCTTTAGTAATCTTGAAACTTCAAAGATTTGATTTTTATGATACACTGCATGAGTTGAAGCTACTTCAGCTATAAATATGATGAATTTAAGGAAGTGGGGTGATGAATTTGGTGATATATTAACTCAAACATCTTAAATTTAGAACCAAAAAAAAAAAAAAACAGAGAGAAGAAGAGAGAGAGTTAAAAATAGAGAAAAGAGAGAGGGAAAAGAAGAACAACGTAAAAAGCGAAAGGCTCATGGTTCTGTTCTAATAGCAGTGAGACAGGGGGCCTACCCCCAAGGGGTCACAGAGAGGATAGTGAGATGTGATGTGTGATTATACAGTAGTAGCAGTAGTTGGTGGAGTTTAAAATACATCCATTTAAGATATAGTATTAAGATATTTTTATAGCCGACAAGTTATTTAAAGTCCTAGATAAGTTATTACATTATGTACATATATAACTTATCTCGTCATTATGATATAAATAATGAGATAACTATCTAATACATCTCACCAAAAGCAAGATAAAATGTGACTTTTAAGTACATTCACATTCTTATTGAAATGTGAGTTAAGCCTGAGTGTGAGATCCAATTCAATGGACACAACCACAGTATTATAGGTAAGGGCTAGTTTGGTACGAGGCAAGATTAATTTTAGGATAAGTTTCTCTTATGATTGGTTATAATTAAATCGCGGAATAACTTATTTCAATATTAGAGTATTTCAAAATTGTAATATTGTTTTTAATTCATATTAAAAACGGAATAGCAATTCCTGAAATAACTTATTTTCCGATCAAATGATCTCTTAGAGATATTGTAGCTTGTTTCTTGTTTCCCTATTCTAATACAATGAAAAACTGTTTTAAAATTAAAATAAATAAATAGTGCATCTAAAGCAAGAAATGTATTCTTCTTCAAGAAGCTTATCATATTTAAAAAGTTTCAGTTTATTTTAAGATAATGTTTGTAGATCAAAATACTATGTTGCCTCCCTATTTGAGTAAGGAATAAATAGCATTACCTTGTTAACAATTGGTCTCGTGGCTATTCTTAGGCTTTGATTGAATAAGGTTTAGCTAGTGAAGAAAAAGTACTTCATTTAATTTTTATAACAATAGTGTCTGAGGATTTATTGCAAATAATTTTTTTATTTTTTAAAATAGAGATAAAGTTTGCGGACATTTTAACTTTCTCAGATTTTACTTATGGAAATGCATTGAGTATGTTGTTGTTGTTATGTTCAAGCCAACTTTTGCACACCTTGACTATTTCATGAGATATTTGTCATCTTCCACCATCAATAGATATCAGGTAATTAATTTTGTCCATCAAAGTTAGGACAAATAAAAAGAAATAACCATATATTTTTGTCTTTGATGAAATTTAAACAAAGATCTCATGGTTTTCAACCCAATTTGTTGACCATTAGGTCATACCCAAGGGTGTGAGGGTATGACCTAGTGGTCAAAATATTTTTTATTTTTTCCATGTTGGTGGATCAAAATGTCTTTAAAAATATTTTCTTCTGAAAAATAAATACCTTAAAAATAAGAAAAATGATTTTCCGTATGAAAAATAATTTTTTATAAATGAAATTCCAAGTCCATTGTCTCCTCCTCGTGCACCCAAAACAGGCAACCCCCTCCCCTTGATCATTCCACCCGTCACCCCACTCCCCACCCCCAACCCATCACATAATATTTTGTAACATAGTTTATAAATATTATCGAGATAATATCTTTTTAGTTACATACACACTAAAAAATAATTTAGAAAATTATTCATATTTTTTTCGAAAACGTTTTCCTTACCGGCTGCAAGATATTACTTTCATTTCAACCGAAAATATTTTTGGTGCTTGAAAAAACAGAGAATATAGAAATTAAAATAAAATTAATGATGTGTTTTGTGGGTTTCCATTTTTGTACCATTACACACGGAATGGTGGTTGTAATAAGATTAAATTCAAGCAGGCAAATTAATTAATACCCTTTTTTCTTGTTATTTTTCTTTTCCTTTTTTAACTATATCTATTATTGGAGTTGGTGGTGAGTGATGACAATCATAATTAACTGGCGACCATCGACCACTTCATGTTTTATTCTTTAATTATCTTTTTTTTTTGAAAAATAAAAGATTTTTTTTTGTTTCTTAATAATACATGTTTCTGTAGCTAACACATGAAATTTTAAGACGCAATGATTTTATTAAGCGCAATACATACTGTTACAACTTACAACAACATCAACATACCCAGTGTATTCTATAAGTGGATCGAAGTCTGGAAAGAATGGTGTGCACAATCTTACTCTTATCTTGTGAAAGAAAAGAGACGATTGTTTCCGAACCTATTATTAATTTAGAAAATTAGAGTAAGTAATTAGTACTTAGTTAGGAGCAGGGGCAGCAGCATCTTCATCAGCAGCTCCATTGCTTGATAGCTCAATCATTGTACGATGTGGTCCGTTCTTCTGCTTCTTGCATAACTCTGGCAAAAATACTCCTGCACATTTCCAACATACATATAAAATAGCGCGTAGGATGCAACGTAGGATGCACATTCCAACATACATATAAAATAGCGCGTAGGACGCAACGTAGGGGTGCACATTTCCAACATACATATAAATGTGAATTGTCACGTAGGATATACATATCTACTTGTTCAACTTTATACATATTTAAGTGTCTACTTGTGCATATCAAAAGTTGAAGGGCATAATTATAACGCGTTTATGTATTATACCTAAATTAAATTATAATAGTGAATGTAGCTGTCATCTATTGCTTGTCTGAATTAAGAAGGAAGTGGTCTTAATCAACTAAAAATTCCATTACTATTAAAGGAATGTCACTTGACCCAAGCAAAAGTATAATTAACTGAAAGCAACAAGTTTTGTTAAGTACGATATCTCCAAATTAAACTCATTACCAAGCAAAAAATAGATTACGTTTTAAAAAAAAATGATAATCATCAACTTCTCGACCCAAAAAATCATTTTTAGCATTTCTAACTAATGAAAGTAAATTTGAATTTGTTATATCTATACAAACACTTCTCCAAAATTCATTTATAAGAAAATTACTCCTAAAAAGTTGCCCCTTCCTTTCCACTCTATACACACAATATACCAACTAGGCAACTACAATATAATGTTTTTATTTTCTTAATTTGGATTCGCGCTCAGAAGTCTAGTAATTTTTTATATCAAAGTCTATTCTCATAGGCACGAACATGAGGAGGCCCGATTAATTCACATTTGTATTGAGAAATATCACTTTAGATATCAAACACAAAGACGACTCCATTCTCACGAGGACACAAATACAAGAGGCCTCGAGAAGTCTCACTTTAAATATTAAAGAGGACTCAATTATAAAAATTGATGTTATGAATGAGACAATGTTGTTACCTTCTCCAGCAGCCAAATGGAAGTAAAGATCAACAATGTTATCACAATTTTTGTAACAAGCAGGGGAGCAAAGCTTGGCAGCAAACTGAGTCTCAAGCAATGCATCAGAAGAAATTCCAACAGAGAACACCACAAGCATCAACACATTCATCTGTCTCAATATGTTCCTTCATTTTTGTAACAACAACATTTGATGTCTTGCATTGGTACTCAACTTTTCCACTTCTCCCTGCTGAATTTTCCAACAAACACCTCTTCCCTGTTGTCGAAATCGCAAACGCACAACATTCGTTGGCAAATCCTCACACACAAAATCCCCTGAAACGATTGAAATTCGAAGAAATCAACACATAGATCATTAGCAATATAATTATCGGAAAAGGCTCAAAAATATCCCTAAACTATCGGAAATAGCTCATATTTACCCTTAAACTATATTTCGGCTCATATCTACCCTTCCCGTCAAACTATTGGGTCAAAAGTACCCTTGTTATTAACGGAAGTTGTTAAATAGCATGTGGATGCCACATAAGCACCAATAGGGTTCCACTGCCACGTAGACTAATAAAATTTCCCCCAATTTTCCTCTCATTTCCCTTAGAAACGATTTCATTCATTTCCATTAATTTTCCCCTCATTTCTCCATTTCCCTTAGAAACGATTTCACCTCACCCCTTTCCCCTCATTTCGCGGCTAGGGTAAGAAACGATTTCACAGATTTCTTCATTTTGCGGCTGGGTTTCGAAGTTGACATAGATTTCGAAACAATGTCGGAATCTTCACTTGAAAAATCGTATGCAAGAAGATGTCATTGTGGTCAAAGGAACTGGAAGATCGATATGATCAAACAAATGGAGCTAAACTCTATCAGATTCAAAGAGAGATTAATGAACTCTCACAAGGAACATTGGACATCACAACCTACTACACAAAGCTGAAACGATTGTGGGAAGAATTGAGTACTTTACATCTTAAAACGCAATGCAACTGTGATTGTAACTGTGGAGCCAGGGAGAGTGTTTTCAAAGTGGAGAAGGATAGGAGACTAATTCAATTCCTTATGGGATTGAACGAGGTGTATACTGTGGTTCGAGGGAACATACTCATGATGAATCTGTTGCCGTCACTTGCTCAAACCTTCTCGCTTCTAGTACAAGATGAAAAGCAGCGAGAAATTAAGCCTAGTAGTCAACTATTCATGGAGTCTACATCTCTCGGTGCAAACAATTCAGGAAAGAGGGTCATGGAGTCGACCTCGTTCAATGTGAATGGTTCAACTGGAGCAACCTCTTCTAGGCCTTCACGACAAAATTCCTCCTCAGCAGGGAATCTCAATTTCAGAACCAATTACTCTCAAGCCAATCCCTACAGCAACAACAGGAGCAAGCTCTTCTAGGCTACAAGCTGCATGGATATCCACAAACGAATAATCACCAGACTCCAAATAATAACTCTAATCAGGGTAGTTACCGGAGCAGCAATCAGGGTCCCAAATTCAACAAAGGTAAGGGTCTTATGGCTGATGTGCATGAGGACACACATGATGAACTAGGTCCCAGGCTGACAAAGGAACAATACGCACAATTTATGGAGCTGCTGCAACAGTTTAGTATTGAGAAACATGGGGATTCTGCTACAAGCATGGACCTGGTTAATGGCAATGTGAACTTCGCAGGTATGATAACTTGTACCTCCTCCATTGATTTTGGTAAATTGTCCTGCAGATGTTTCAAAAACAAGAATGATATTTGGATCTTAGACTCAGGTGCCTCCAATCACATGACCTTCAAAATCTAATTTCTAACCAAATATCACCTACCTTCCATATCCTTTAATGATTACCCTACCAAATGGTTATAAAGTGAAGGTCAGGCAAATTGGTAATGTGATACTTGCATCAGATATTGTCTTACACAATGTGCTTTATGTGCCCTGTTTTAAGTATAACCTAGTTTCTATTCACTGTCTTTCCAAATCTATGCCTAAAAGTGTTGTCCTTTTCACTGAATCTTCATGCATTCTACAGGGCCCTTCAATGAAGAGGCCTTTGGAGATTGGTGAAGCAAGGGATGGACTTTACTTTCTCTGTTCCAGGTGTCTGAAAAGCAACATCCAATCTGGCATCAAGTGTGCTGCATGTGCTACTTCAACTACTCATATTTTTAGATGCACTCCAAATACAAATGTTTCCTTTTATAAATCATTTTCATTTCCTGTTTGCTCATGTAATCACAAGACACAACCCATTGTACAAGATCATGTTTTAGACAATGGTTCCAATAATGCAAATCAGTGTCATGTTCCATCTTCTCTTATGACTCATGCTTGTGATGATGTAAATATATTGTGGCACAATAGACTTGGACATGTACCTTTTGTGAAAATGAGAAAGATTAGATCCATTCCTGACAGTCTATCCACCAAACAACCCTTCTTATGCAATATTTGTCCAATGGCTAGGCAAGAAAGGTTGCCTTTTCCTCATAGAGTCAATACATCTACCAAAAGTTTCCAACTATTGCACATTAACCTTTGGGGACCCTACCACATAGCAACACATGACAACTACAGATATTTCATCACACTTGTTGATGATTACAGTAGGTGTACATGGACTCAGTTGTTGACCTGTAAGAGCAACACATTAGCAGTCATTAAAACCTTTATAGCCATGATTGAAAACCAGTTTAGTACTCATGTCCAGACCATTAGAACTGATAATGGACTAGAGTTTGTAAATGCAGAAACAACAACCTTCCTGAAAACAAAGGGAATCATTCATGAAAAGACATGTCCCTATACACCACAACAAAATGGTGTGGTGGAGAGAAAACACAAATACTTGTTAGAAACTACGAGGGCACTCCTTTTTCAATCCAAATTACCACCAAAGTATTGGGGAGAATGTGTACTGTGTGCAACCTACATTATTAATAGACTCCCTACATCTCACATTGAAGGCAAATGCCCATATGAGCTGCTGTACAAATCCACACCAACATACTCTCATATGAAAACCTTTGGGTGTCTTTGTTACCCCACTCTTCCTAAACCTTTAAGAGATAAGTTTCAGCCTAGAACTTCTCCCCATATTTTTCTAGGATATCCTTTTGGATCAAAAGGCTACAAAGTCCTTAGTCTGGCCACAAAGAAAATACACATCTCCAGAGATGTAGTGTTTAGAGAAAATATTTTTCCCTTTGCTATAAATCCTGATGTTTCATCTTTTCCTTCTGTGTTGCATTCTGTTCCATTCATAAATACTTTTAATACTGAAAATAGATCACAAATTGTGCAAAATGGTGGAGACAATGTCATTGATGCAAGTAACACTCCAGCAGACATTTCACATAACCAGTCAACTGACTCACATAACCAGTCAACTGACTCACACCTCAGTACCCAACCAACTTCTAATCATACACTTTCTAATACCTCTTATAGAGTTGAACATGTTACAACCTCAAACAGACCCTCTAGAACACATAAACTACCTGCATACCTCAATGATTACATCCTGTCCAAAGCTACAACCAAACTACCTAACCAAATACATAGTAAAAACATCTCTCTCAATGCTGCATTTTCTAACCACCAACTCATATCACCTGAGGTACTGGAACATGAAAGTCAAAAACTTGTGAGAAATATCAACAGTGATGATGAACCATCTTCATATGGGGAGGCTGCTATGAATCCTGCTTGGCAACTTGCCATGACACAAGAATTTGAGGCACTGCATGCAAACCATACATGGAATTTAGTGGACTTGCCAAGTGGTAAAAAGGCCATAGGATGTAGGTGGGTGTATAAGGTGAAACATAAAGCTGATGGAACTATTGAAAGGTTTAAGGCAAGACTTGTAGTGAAAGGATATACTCAACAAGTTGGAATTAACTACACAGAAACATTTTCCCCAGTAATTAAAATGACAACTGTAAGGACTTTGTTGGCCATAGCAGTGAAGAAAGGATGGAGTATTTTTCAACTTGATGTAAATAATGCATTCCTCCATGGTGAGTTGTATGAGGAAGTGTATATGGAGGTCCCACCAGGCTTGGTAGTGCATAAGCCAGGAATGGTGTGTAAACTGAACAAGTCACTGTATGGTTTAAAGCAAGCTAGTAGGCAGTGGTATGCCAAGCTAGCTGAGGCTTTGTATTCCAAAGGTTATACTCACTCCTTGAATGACTACTCACTCTTCCACAAAAAGTCTGATAGCTCTACTATATTTGTTGTTGTATATGTAGATGATGTCATTATAACAGGCACAAGTGTTTCTGAGATTGAAGAACTCAAAACTTTCCTACATGATAAGTTCAAAATTAAGGACTTAGGGAAGCTGTATTACTTTCTTGGAATGGCAGTGCTCTATAAGGAAGATGGGCTTATTATTTCACAAAGGAAATTTGTCCTTGATATGCTGAAAACCTATGGTATTGCTAATCTTAGCAACTACACATCTCCATTGGATCCTACAATCAAGCTCCATGCAAAGGAGGGTACTCCTCTGTCAGATCCCCTTTTCTACAGAAAACTCATTGGAAAGTTGAATTTCTTGACCAACACTAGAATGGATATATCTTACAGTGTGCAACATCTTAGCCAATATATGCAAGATCCCAGAGAACCCCATCTGCAAGCAGCATTCCACCTATTAAGATACCTTAAAACAAATCCCACCTTAGGCATCTTCATGTCACATGACCAGTCATACAATGTTAAAGCCTATTGTGATTCTGATTGGGCTGCATGCCCTGACTCCAGGAAATCAGTAAGTGGTTACATTGTGTTGTTGGGCAACAGTCCACTCAGCTGGAAGTCAAAGAAACAAGAAACTATATCCTTATCTTCAGCAGAAGCAGAATACAGGGCCTTGAGAAAAGTTGTAGGAGAGTTAGTGTGGCTTAGTCGACTACTTGAAGAACTTACAGTACCACCACCAACTCCCATTGAAGTATATTGTGATAGTCAATCAGCTCTCCACATTGCTAGAAATCCAGTGTTTCATGAGCGAACCAAGCACATCGAAGTTGATTGTCATTTTGTGAGGAATCTACTAAAGGCAGGCCTCATCTCATTACATCATATAAACTCAGATAGTCAATTGGCAGACATTTTGACAAAGATACTGACTGGGATCAAACACTCTGAAGCATTAGACAAGTTGTCATTGTTCTCCACACCTCCAACTTGAGGGGGGGGGTATTAAGTTTAGATAATTATGATGATAATTCAAGTAGTTAGCTGGTCAGTTCAATTAGTTAGTTAGCCTAGCCTAGATTCTGTTATTTCCATCAGGTTGTTAGTTAGTTATTAGATGCCAGCTGTACAAGTTTGTTAGCTAGATATTTTCATTTTCCTCTTGTAAAAATACATGTAAAGCTCACTGATGCAATTCAATTGATTGGTTGTTTTTCCCAAATTGCTTGCTCTCTCATTGATCTCTCCCATGGATCATGTCCATGGATGAGGATTAACTGTTACGTTTGACAGATTCAAAATCTATATATATTGCAAATTTTTGCCGAGGAGGTTCGGGTGAACCCCTGAAAATTTAGTATGTGTTTAACCTTAAGTCATGCTTGAATTGCGTGATTAAACGAATGGGGTAAGGTATTGAAATATTAGTGGAAATATGGTTGCTTTGTTATAGGCAATGACAAGAAAGTGATTTTAATTTAAAAGGAGCCTTAGGACCACGGAAAATTGAAAAAAAAAACTATCCAAGGGGCTAAAGATTAAAATAAGTGGCCACAATATTAATGCCTAATACCAAAGGAATACAACTTTCAGTGTGTGATAAATTTGATAAATTAGCTCTTGAAGTTTAGGTCCTAATGCTTAAGACCGTCAAAACTCTATACAAAAAGTTATTGTCTTTTTTTATTATTATTGAAATGGTCTGATGGATTTTTGTATTTGTATTATTTTGTACTTGTATTTAGGACTCTGACCATTGACCAAACCCAGAGGCGAATCCAGAATTTGAAGACTCTGGGTGCACCAATATTATCTTAATTTAGCATTATTGAAACTTTCAATAGTCATGGTGGGTTTTTTCTACTTAATGATCATGAGTTCAAATCCCTTATCTAGCAATTTTAATGTTACAAATAAACCCCCTTTAAATTCTCAACTTTATATAAAAACAGTAAAATATGGTTTTGGCTAGGCTTGAACCCAAGTCGCAAGGGCGGATTCTTTGCTTTGTGCCAGTGGTACAAAGTATCATTTTATACTTTTCATGAGTGCATTGTTACTTATATTTAATTTTTGCGAGTTTCTCAAGATAAATATATATATATATAAATGATTTTTTTCGAAGTTAACGGGTGCACGTGCACCCTCACCCATCTATCTGGGTATCTGACATTAATGATGTTGAGTTGAAAAAATATGTGATTACATACGCTTAAAAGCGAGTAAATATAATATTTTACATTAAAGTGCTCATGGAGACGAGCGGATGCTTGACTCACCAATTCACCATGTCTTACAAATAAATTGAATTGAATAGTAACCATGCAACTTACGACGTAAATGTTGTAATGATGTGCTTGGACACTTTCGGATCTTTGAATTGTTTAATGTTAAAGTGACTCAAGATTTTAAATGTAAAATATTCGAAATTAGTCTCTTAAGTGTTTCATACATATGTCTTGTATGGTCACTTTATGTTTTAATGATAATTATGTTGATGATGTTTGGCTACTACTTGTTTTCTTATTGATGTCTCTTGATTGAGTTGATATGCCAATTAGTGTTGTTGTGACCCAAAAGGAAGGATGGAGCCAACATGAAAATGCAAATGGTTGCCCAAATTCTTTTGGTGACCCAAAAGAAAGGGTTGGGCCAATGCAAAATGTTAGTACTACTTTACTTTAAATCTTCAAAAGCTTTTAAGTGACCAAAATGAAGGTTGAGTCAGGTTTTGACACAAGATAATTAAAAGTTCACAAGCTTTTAGTGACCTAGAAAAAGATGATAGGGTCATGTGTGATATTTGTATATATATAGTTCTGCTTTAATGATTTATTGATGAATGAAAAGTGTGCAATCTATATTTGATTACTTGTGATGGGGTCAAATAAAGACAAAAAAGAATATGTCAGTGACTTAGCACGACAAAGCACTTTCCGAGGGCATGGAATGTCACATTTTTTGGTCAGAATATCCACAGTAATGTCTCTGTTAGATTCTCCGCTCGAAATAAGGGAAAGGTCAATTCAATTCTCGATGGAAACGAAATTTTGCGAATTCTCCCCCGAACTGGAAGATCATTTAGAGATCTTCGAACATATTCGAGGGTTCGATGTTACTATTGTAACTTCGGCCAACACACAAGATGAGACTTTACCACCGTGGCTTTCACTTACTAGGTTTAGGAATTCGTAATTCTTCAAGAAGACGAGATTACCCCGGATCAAAAGAAAGCTTCTTATCGAGAGACAGATTACAACAAAAATGACTCATGAGGATAGCTGGAAGCAAGGAACATTCTTTTGTGGCTTACCCGTTCTATAAGAGAACGGTTCAACTGGTTAGGCGGTCTGACGCATTATTCACTGCGCTTTATTTAAAGCAGTGTGCGTCATCCGGGGAAAGAACCATACCCTGTTGACAGTGTCCCGCTTTCATTTTCAACAATCTAATGCCACACCAACCCTTTAAAGAGTAGGCGGTTCGTATCTTTCTATGACCCCCAAGAAGTAGGAGGATAGGCAGAGCAAGAGCTCTTGAAGTCTACCCGGGCGCACTTCTTCATTCATCCATTTAGGCCCGGCTAGGAACACGTAGATCCAGGGAACCTGGCTCGGGAACAGCTTCTTACTAGTAGGAGTTAATCACAGTAAGAGAGTCCAATCTCTGAAATAGAGCTTAGTCTCTCCATAGTAGTCTACTAGTAGAAGGCTTAGGTTATGACTTGATTCAATAGAGTCAGAACACCCTTCTATCTAAAAGAAATGGTGCTCGATGAAAGGATCCAGATTCCACACTATGTTGTGGGTTGGGGAGAGAGCTGCTCCGGGTACGATCATAGCTTCATTCATTCGTTGAACCTTGGGGATCACCATTAGCATTGAGGTCAATCACAACACTACATCTATCATACATACGACATTACACGAAGGGAGAGTGCATGGTCAACCCCCAAGAAGGCTTACTATATTTTTTTGATGATAAACGACATGAACTTGACCGAGAGGGCGGAACCCCATTAGTAAAAGACCAGAGAGAACTCCGCTTTTTGGATCAACTTTCACACGATCTGAAAAAAAATGGAAAAAACAGCCTCGCTGGCACGAAGTGATTTAGAAAGATTCTTCTTTATCGATGGTGATCAGTCATGGTATCCATAGCCTTGCTTCTTTTTCGGCCAAATCCTGATTTCGTTTTGCTTCTCCCGATCGTCGAGGCTGATCGACTCGACTCTTTTCCCTGCCCCCCGGCCTCTCACTTCGTTTTGTTCTTCTTCTGTACCGTCGCTTGAATGAAGACACCCGATCGGCACGACTTTCCCAAATGCCCCCCACTCACAACGGAAGAGACTGTAACTATTATATTCTTTCTTAGTTCCTCCGGTCGCCGAGGGTGACAGCCTGCACAATGAGCGCTCGTTGTTCATCTCGCAGCATTTGTAGTCTCGTCTCGAGGCGCTTTATGTTTTCATTTGCCGCGCGCATGCGGTCTCCTACGACGGCAGGGCTTGCCGGACGCAGGTGCCTCAAAAAGGCGGTTTTGAGTTCCTTGGCTTGTGTTCTAATAGTAACCACGGGAAGAAAGTGGGGAGCATGGTCCCTAGTCTCGTTTTTGCCGAGCCTGATTCTCTATGGCATGGACGTCTTTGATTGGATGGAGACAGATATATAGAAAGTGTGCAGTGAGGGTGCTTGTAAATCACTAGATAGCCTAGCTCGACCCAAGCAATGCCCAAAAATCTCATGCCTTTCTTGGTCGGACCAACCCAACCGGCGATTTCCGACAAGTCTTTCTGAATTGGAAGTGCAAGAAGCGGAACTAGAAGAAAACTTTCTTTCTCTTTATGGATAACCAATTCATTTTCAAATATAGTTAAGAGACTTTACCCAAGAAATGGGTCAAAAATCGTGACAGGAACTCAGAATTCCTTATAGTAATTCGATAAGAGCGCCAGTAGTAACGACTTGTCACGATCCATTAGGGTTCATATAGAATTTGGTGTATTTGATGTCTCAGCGGCGGGATTTGATACCCGCATCCGATCAAAGTTGCATTTTAGTGCTCCCCTAACATATACATTAGTGGCCTAATTAAGCCAAATGCAAATAGAAGCGTTAAATTTTATTTTATTTTTGAATGAAGTTTATTACTGCTAATCAATTTGTCAAACTTCTAATAATTTTATCTTCTTATATGAAAAGTTTGAATTTCTACGAATAAAACTTAATATTATTTTTTTAAAAATACTTATAAGTTATAACCTATTATTGATTAGAAAAATAAGGCCTAAGATAACTGCCTTTTTTTCTTAAGCTTGTATAGCCGCCCTGGACGTGTTTAAAGAAAGATCATGTTGTGTTAATTAAAAATGATTCATGATGTTTTTTATATTTGTTCGAGTACTTAATGGGATCGTCAATGATATATATTAATTGAGTAATATTGGGAGTTAGAGTTTGAAGAAACAATTTCCGCCTAAAACACATTATGACACAATTTCAATAGACCGTATCTCTCGATCTATAGGAACATTTATCATGATTCTTGAAGAAAAATTATAGAGCTTTTGATCTAGTTTCCAGCCATTCAAACAATTTGTCATTTGAACTCCTTTACACAAAGTTATGGTATTTTTATCCCTGAATATGTGATATATGATTATGATTTGACATTAGGTTATGAAAAAGAAATTTTATTTGAATATGCAATTTGGATTATTTTTTTTAAAAGTTATAATACTATTTTTTCCCCCCATAAACATGAAAACCCTACAAGCTAGACACCATCAAATCTATGTTTGTACTGATGAAATAGTGTGGTGTAGATTGTTGCTCGGGAGCCAGTGGAACCCAAATGATTATGTTAGTTCTGATTTTCTTATTATATTTGAATTTTTCTTTTACTTGAAGAAATGGTATAATATTATTTTTATTATTAGTTTTAATTTTCCTAAAGGAAAAATATAAATCTTTCATATTTGACTAATCCTTTGATTCTTGGAGTAAAAGATTTTGGCCTCTTATAAATTGAGATTCAGCTTTTCTTTCTCACTTTAGTTCTTTACAATTGAAGAGTCTTGTTTAAGGGGTTGATATTTTTGTACTATTCATTATATTGGCAAATTGTTCATATGTAGATCAATTGATCAAGTCATGTTAAATTGCTATGTCTCTTTTAATATGCTTTTTCTTTATTGTCTTATTTATTGCCGTCTAATCTTTAGTCTTTACTTTGCTAGCTTTTGTATGAAACTTGGTTATTTTTATTCTAACAGTGTGATCACCTTCTTTATACTATTTTTTTACGTAACACGAGCTTATTTTTATTACTTCCTCTGTTTTAAAAAAAATGACCTAGTTTTCTTTTTAGTCTGTTTAAAAAGAATGATCCCTTTCCTTTTTTGGAAACACTTTAATTTCAACTTTTCCCGTGGCATGTTTAAGGCCACAAAATTAAAGGGCATTTTGGTATATTTGCCATAACTTTAATTTAGAACCACAAGATTTAAAAGTCTCCATTCTTTTCTTAAACTTCGTTTCAAGTCAAACTAGGTCATTCTTTTTTAAACAATGTTTTTGTGCTCGTCATTTAAGCATTCTTGATACATTACTGAGTTTTGACATGAAGATACACCAAGTATTTTTCATCTTATACAATGGTACTTCAGTATTAATGCTCCATCAATGCTTCTTGCACTATGATTTGATATGATTCTACTATGTTATACATGAACATGGAATATATCTTTGTTGCATTCTTGAAACGTGCAATGTTGTGACTTTAAATGTTAGGCGTGCTAACGTAGTGGTATGTATTATTGGTCAATAAACTCCGACATCGTTTATCTTCAGACACATGTCATTGCATTCACTGATTTGATGTAAACATCCTATGTTGTTACATTTATTAGAATTGAAGGATATTATTTTCGAAATACTCCCAAGGGAAAATTTCATTTTGCAGGATTCCTAACTAGGATTGTCCCAAAATTTGTGATGGTAAACATGCAACAACTAGGGAAAAAAGTATAAAAAGAGAGAATTGATGCAATCCCAATAGAATAATATTCATTCAGTTTTTTATGTAGATCACAAATCCAAGGGAATTAGAAATAAACCCAAATTCCCCCCACATCCTTCTTTTTCACCATATAAAAACACAACATTGACAATATTTTTTTAAAAAAGTAATGGAAAATGTGTATATGCTGTAGTATTACAAATTTTTCAAATGTGTGTTGGAACAAATTAGAAAGAAACAGGGGACGGAGCTGGAGCATCAGCTGCACCTTCGATTGGACCTCCATTGCTCGATAGCTCAACCATGGCACGGTGTGGGTTAGTCCTCTGTTTGTTGCATAAATCAGGCAAATACACACCTGAACAATCGCGATATCATAGAATTAATTTTGTAACTCAAAAATAACTCAATTGCACGATGTTTAAAATATTATTGATGTTGTTACCTTCACCAGCAGCTAAGTTGAAGTAAAGGTCAATAATGTTGGCACAATGATGGTAACAAGCAAGGGAGCAAAGTTTTGAGGTAAATTGAGAATCAAGCAGAGCATCAGAAGAAATTCCAACAGAGTTTCTATCGACGCCACAAGCATCGACACATTCATCTGTCTCAATGTGTTCCCTCATGTTTGCAACGACTACCTCAGATGTCTTGCATTGGTACTCAACTTTCCCATCGTTCCCTGATGAATTTTCCAACAAACACCTTTTGGCTGATGTCGCGATCGCGAAGCCACACACATTTGTTGGCAAATCCTCACAGATGAAACTCCCTGAAGATCAACAAACCAAATTAATCATATTTGTACAAATAATTAGGAGATTCAATTGAAACGTATAAATCATGCTATATATTCAAAGAAATAAAAAGATGATGCACTTTTAACAGGATCTTTAGTGCACATGACTATCTTTTCTGATGTAATTTTATTGAAATACGTACCTAGAGTGCCTTGGAGAAAAAAGGTGCTAACAAAGAAAAGAATGAAAGATGATCTCATAATATAAGTCATTTCTATTCTTTTTCCTTTGTTATATGATAATTTTATTGGGTTGTTAATGTTGATGATGAACTCAAGGAAAAGAATAGATTGAAGAACTAATGGTTCTTGAGATGAAGATTAATGAAGGGGTTACTTGAATATATATAGGAAAATATTAGGAGAAGGAAAATGCGCTATCTACTTTAAATTTTTTTGTTACTTTTTTAGTTAGTTTATTTTTTTAATATATTTTATTTTTGTGGATACTATTGATTTTATTTTATTTTAATTTTTTAAAAGAATTTTCAACTTGTAATAATGTATATTCCTTACTACATTTTGACGAATTCTATGAAATTGGTATGCACGAAGAAAGGGGGAAGGGTTTTTTTTTTGTTGAAGTTAGTGGAGCCCACGCGTTTATATCTGTAATTTATTTAGTTTATAATTTAATTTTATTCCTTATTATTAATTAAATATTGTTTTGTTGATTCTCTTGTTTGTTGTAAATTTGCTTGTTGCCTTTTAAGTTCTAACAAGTAGTACGTGTTGTATGACTTCATTAGCCATGAAGTACCCATATTTGTTTGCGTGTAGGTATTATTGCATTTGTAGGTGTTATTGCAGATGGGGAACTCAATTGACATTAAGAATTTTTCATATTTACGGAGGTTACCGTAAAATATGCGTAAGTTTCATCTAATGAAAAAAAAATGAAATTTAATGAAGATTTGATTTATCTGACATGTATACGCCATGAATATTCCTGTTTTTATGTTCTATAGACTTGTAGGAATTGTTGAGAGTGAAGATACTCTGCATGATGTGAATATTAAAAGTGTGACGTTATATGTTTGGGGGAGGTACACATAGGTGAAAATTAAGGGGTTAGATGAACCTCTTTGGTAGAAAACTATAGACAGTATATCTAAGGCTAAAATTATATTTTGTTAATGTATAGTAGATATTGAATCTCTACTTTTTCATATATTTACTCTTTTATATTTTAAACTCCTTAACGAAAATTCTACTTCGCTATTGTATGTGTCATTTTCTTTTTATCAACTAGACAAGAAGTAGATATTTCCGTATCCAACTCTTTTGGATAATGTAATTAACCCTTGATTGATGCTTCATAATCCAATTTAGTGTTCATCTTCTAAATGTGCAATTTGCAATTAAAGTCATATAATTAATCAAGAGAGAATTGCTTCTCATTCAATGTGTTATTTGCACTCATTACTTTACGTTTTTGAATTCTTATATGCAAAATTGGAAATTTCCTCAAATTTATTCACAAATTATACTTTATAGAGAAAAGATTATGAATCCACAAAATTATATTTAAGTTAAATTTGCCAGACGCCCATTTAAAAGGCCTCTAGAGTAGATTTTGATTAATAGAACTTTTCTAATTATAAATTATATGAACTTTTAATTTTGAGGGATGATTAAAAGTTGAACATATTACATTTGCTATTAATAGGAGCTTTGTGCAAGCATGCTGTCAATACCAAACATGATGATGAGGTGAGGTGGTTTGGTAGCTGGTTAAAATTATACAAGTATTAATTAGTTATATAAGTATTAGTTATTTTATCATCTACTTCGCATAAGATAATACACTAATTCTCTCATAATTTATACAAGTATTATAAGTTATGCAGACTTCTAAATTACAAACCAAATAAAATGTCGTATTAATTTTATACATGATCGAATAACTTATTTTCTAACTAGCTACCAAATATATACTTAATATATAACTTATACATAAATCAATAAATGAATATGTTGTTTTTTTACTAGCTACCAAGTGATTCCTAATATAATAGTCAAATTTAAATTACCAAAACATAATGAATAAGACTAAATATATACCTAATAAATAATTTTTTGAGACGGGTGTTAAGTATAAGTTTATATGCAAACCTACTAAAGAAAAAAAGAATTATGTTATGACGACGTAATTTTAAAATGATTACTGTATTTAATAGCTTTATTAACGTTAAACACTGAAATCACAATTAAAATTTAAACATATACAAAACGTACATGTTATAGAAAAGTTCAAAGGTCAACTTGTGTTGCGTGGGAAAAAATGGCAGCAACAACTTGTACTTTACTTATTAGGACCAAAAATAATGAAGAGAATGTATTTGATTACTCCCTCGGTTTCTATTTTAGGTTTCATTTTCCTTAAGAAACTAGATAAGTTTATCATTATATTTTTATTTCTATCGAACACAGGATAAAATAATTTTATATTTTATCTTGAAATTATAATATCTTAATTATCTTTGTAACCAAACGATCTTAATTACCCTGACGACACTTCTTAATGAGTCAAGTCAATCCCATGTATTAATGTCTTATTTTAGCTTCACAAGTTGATTTCTATTTAATTTTTGTCTATAGTGTACATTGAGGTAATTTTCTGCTGATATTCATATGTCACTGCTCAAAAACTAAGAGTTGGAATCGTTCAACACCTCATGCACGCAACACAACTTTATTGTTTACCGTTTTAATTTCTTTGTCTTACTTTCCTTTTTAAAAGGTATCTTGATACTTCATTCATTTCATTATACTTGGCTCCTAAGTCAAAAATAAACATTTTATTTTATCTATTGGAGAATCGGTATTCAATTGACATTAAAAACTTTTCATACTGGAGGAACTGCAGAAAATGTGTGAGTCCCATCTAATGAAAAAATAAAATTCAATGAGGACTTGATTCATCCAATACATATACATACGTCATGGGCATCCTCCCTCTTTTTATATTATAGACTTGTATGTAACTATTAAGAGCGATGACATTCTATATAGTGTGAATATTTAAATTACGATTAAGAAAAGTTTATTGTTTTCTTTCTATATTACCCTTATCATTAAATAACTACATAAAGTAGGTTGTTTGGTAGTTGGTTAGAATTATACAGGTATTAGTTATTTCTTCTTCTACTCCACATAAGATAATACTACATCAATTCTCTCATAACTTATATATGTATTTGTTAAGCAGGATTGTAATTAGCTACAAATATTATATAACTTACACATAAATTAATATATAAATATGGTAGCTTCTTTACTTTAACTATCAAACGATTCATAATAGTCAAATTTAATTTTTTAAAGCATTATCAATAAGGCTAATTATATTTTTTGTAAAATAAATCCCTAATTAATAAATATTTTCTTAAGAAGGAGTGTGAAGTCAAGACATACTACGGTAAAACCTCACTAAATTAATATAGATGGGACCATGAAATATTATTGTTTTATAAAAGTATTATTTAATCGAGAAATTAATATTTATTAATTTACAGAGTGTTTCGACACCAATTCGTTCGGGAATAAAATCTCAGAGATTTTGAATGAACTCACTTGTGAAAACGACATTCATGAACTTGATGTCATTATTAATTATCTCGGTTACTGCAATAAAATGGATGTTAATAACATGTTGCATGGGTGAAAATGATACATGTTCAGAGGTTCAAAGCTTAGAAGAAATTGTGGATATCATTGGAAAAAAATAACGTTGATGATAAAGTTGAAGATGATACAATACTTTTAGAATCAGTTACCCGTAAGTCAACACTTATCGCATTTAAAACTTTTCACAATTTTATAGTGTAGTTCGAAAATACAATATCAAAACTTTTGGATGCAATAAAAAAAGTTAGCGATAACCTTTAACTAAATTTAAATTTTTTTTAGTTAGAGATGAACCTGCAACTAAATTTAATTTTTTAAGTTAGAGATGAACCTGCAACTAAATTTAATTTTTTTAGTTAGAGATGAACCTTCAACTAAATTTAATTTTTAACCAAAAAACGAACACAATAGAATTATATTTCACTAAATTGTCTTAGATATATTTGTATTTTAAAGAATTATTAATTTATAATATTAATGAGACCATATATTTATATATATAGAGGTCTTCTGGAAATATATTATCTTATCGAAATGTGTGATATCTTTCATTGACTCAAATCGGGACCAAAAAAAAATATTATCTTAAAAAGGTTATTAATTAATCGAATATTAATTTAGTAAGATTTTACCGTATAAAAGTAAAATAAAACTGAGGGAGTACTTACTTGGAGTTTGACTGAACCCATTGTTTTAGGTTCAACCACTAAAATTTATATGCAAAACAACAAAAGAAAACAATAAATTATGTTTTGACCGCGTAATTTTGAAGGGTTGTTGTCTTTAATAGCTTCATAAACGTTAAACTCTGAGGCGTCGTTTAGTTGAGAACAAATTATTTCAGGATAATCAATTTTGAGATAAGTTATTCCAATTTTATTATATATATGAGATAACTTATCTCATTACTATGATAAAAATAGTGGGATAAATAATCCAAAGACTATCTATATCTCCAACCAAATACAGAAAAAAATAATTCTACATTTTATCATGAGATTATTATACCTTATACAATACTCCCTCTGTCCTCTTTTAGTTGTGATGATTTCTTTTCTTAGAGTCAAACTATAAGAACTTTGACTAACATTTTACGATGTATTTTTTAATCATATTGATATGCAAAAAAAATCAATTTTTAGTATTTCGTATAATTTTTGAATATCTAATTTTTAGTTTAAAATATTAAATTAATATAATTTAATTTAACTTTGAAAATTAACCAAAATAATTTTCAAAAAACGCAACATGACAACTAGAAGGCAACAAAGAGAGAACACATGTTAGAGAAAATTTCAAAGGTCAACTTGTGTTGCGTGGAAAAAAAAAGGCAGCAGCAGCAACTTGTACATTACTTATTAGGATAAAAAAAAAAAGGAAAAATTGTATAAAATAGCAAACTATTAATTCAAATTAAATGTTATAATCACAGTTTGATCTAATTGTAATCCGTAGCAAACACTTGTCATTCGCCTCTCTCCCCAGAGAATCTCGCTCGCCACTCTCCCTCGCCTCTCTCACTTTATACAAACACAAATGTATAAATTGCGTTTGTGTTTATATAAAGCGAGAGAAAACTGTATATACAAATATAAATACATATATTTTCGTTCTATACACTTATAATTATACAAATACAGATCTTCTCCTACCAGTTCTTTTTTGCCTTTCTCTCTTTCTCGCTTTATACAAACACAAATTATACAAATTACAATGTATAATTTGTGGTGTATAAAGCGAGAGAGAGAGATAGATTTGATATACAAATGTTTATTTCGATTCAATTGTATACAAATTCAAATTTTATGCAGATATACAAACACAATTATTAATACATATACATAGTAGTTACATATATACAATGATCTAACCGATATACATATACAATCGCTGCGCTTTTATACAAAGAAGAGGTCTGCCAACGATTTATACAAATCTGATGCTCCTGCTAGCGATTTATACAAATCTAATGCTCCATAGCAAACTTTATGTTTACTGTGAAGCGTAATTATGCAAACTATAACTATAATATACAAATATAATTTTTATATTTGCTAAACCTAAAATTTACTCTTTTAAAAAATGAAGAGAATGTACGTTTGATTAGTAAATAAGTTTACTGAGTTTAGAATATGGGGATTAAATATTTAAATAATTATAAGACTATTTGTGGATATGTATATTTTATTTATCGAGTTTAGTTTAGTGAATTGAAAATGAGATATGCAGGATATAATATTGAGGTAACTTTTGTTTAAACTAGATCGATAAACTTGAATTAATAAACTTTGATAGAGAAACTTTCACAAAAGAAAATGTGTCATTAATCTCCGGATTGGTATGAAAATAATACCAACGTTGTGGTATAAGCAAGCTTAAGATTAATAATCTCGAATTGAATAATTCAAACGGATAAGAATAAAATAATTTTATATTTTATCTCGAAATTATAATACCTTAATTATCTTCCTAACCAAACGACCTTTTAAGGATCTTTATTACCCTGACGATACTTCTTAATGAGTCAAGTCAACTCCATGTATTAATAATGTCTTATTCTTGGTTAACAAGTTGATTTATTTTTATTTTTTTGTCAATATATATTAAACATTTCTTTTGTATATTTTTTATTCTAATTTTTCATATGACATTCAGGACTGTGAGATTAAAGACATTTTGGTACCCTCCGCCCCTGTCTCTTAAAGCTACGGCATTCCACCGATTCCCGAATCGACTCTGCTAGTTGGCTTTGTTGCTATCCTCTCTATGTCATTACTTGGCTCAAAAATATATGTTTTATTTTCCTTGTCTATTTTAGCAAGTCAGGAGAATTTTATTATTAATACTTTTCTCATACTACCCCTTAGTAGTATTAAATAACTACATAGAGTAATTGTAGACTAATTTAGAGTTTAACAATATCATTAATAAGGTTTTTTTTTTTGTGTGTGGGGAAAGAATCATTCTTATTTTTGACAACCAAAAATCTATCATTAATAAGGTTATAAGTTTAATAAAACACATTTATATCAAAGTTCTTTTAAGGGGGTATGACAAGTCATCAGAGATCGATAATATAAAATGGAGAAAGTACATTCTATATAATTTTAATTTAAGACCATAAACTTAAAAAAAATTCTTTACCTTCTTAAATTTCACGGCAACTTCAACTTAACAAACAAATTGCAAAGAAGTATCACTTATCTTCGGAAGGGAGCTCATAACGCCACTTACATATAGTAACATTTTTTCTTTGCCTTCTGAGAAAGTTTTTGTATGTCCAGAGTAAGGGTGTGCATTGGTCAATTCGATCCAATTTTATGTATTATAATTGATTTGATTTGATTTTATGTATTATTGATTTTTCGGTTTTTAAATATGCTTAATCAATAACTAAATCAATAAGATATTCTTTATCGGTATATCGATTATTGAACTTTAACGGTTCAGTTTTCGATTTAACCAATAAGAAAATACTAATAAAACAAATATATGACTTATTCAACAATTTGGCGGGCAATAATATAACTTTACATAATGATCATAAAATAGAAACAATAGTAACTAGTATGAAAAGAACTATACAAGTACAACTTAAATAAATAAAACTAGGACAATATATAATGTGAATTAGCCACAGGACGAAGGTATAGTAACCAGTAAAGTAATGATATTAATATTTAATATTTATAAAAGAGTAAAATACTAGTAAATTACTTCTGTCTTTATGGATTATCGATTTACCCAACAATCTAATATTAAAAAATCAAAATCGAACCGATAACCTGACATTTTTTAAAATAAAACCATTAAAATTCGTAAATCCAATAATAATAACCCAATAATATTATTTTTGATTCAGTTTATTGATCTATTTAGTTTTTGCACACCCTTCATCTAAGTCGATCATATGAAGAAAAAAAAAATGAACAGGAAACTATCTAGAATATTATGATCAACTTGATGGAAGCACTTACAAAAATCAACGAGGAGCAATTGGAATATTCTCTGAGAAACTAATGTTATGTACAAAATTACCTTCTCCATCACACTCTTGGTTTACGTGGCTAGAGAATAAGAGTCTGTCCGACATTACTGCTAAAAATAACTTATTTTTAGAAATATTTTTTTAAAATGACTTTTTAAAAAATATTTTTGAAAAAAAAAACAATTCGTGTTTGGCTAATTCATTTGAAAAGTGTTTTTCATAAGCAAATTGTTGTGTTTGACTAATCTTTTTTAAAAAGTGTTTTTAAGAGTCAAATTACAAAAAAAGACAACTATTAATGTACTTCTAATATTAAAATTATTTTATAAAGAGAAACTATTTTAAATATCTATTATAAAAAAATTAATTAAATTTTTATTTTTTTAAAATTAAAATTTACATGTTTAAATTTTCAATCAATATTATACTTTTTTGGAAGGCTGAAATATTTAATTGTTATTTTTTTCTTCTTTTTTCTCATCTTGAAAAAATATCGTTGTTACCCTTTTTCTAATTCTACAAAATAATACGTAAAATAATATATAATATATAAAATAATAATATATAAACATAAAATAAATTATAAAATTTATTATAAAATATAAAATTCTTAAATGAAATTTAACCAAACTTATGAAATATGCTAATTAATTAATAAGAAATATATTGGTAAATATGTAATTATGTATATATGAAGGATATTTTAGTCTTGAGAAATATAATTTTTTTTATTTTTTGATTCGGCTTTTTTTAAAAATAGAAATTTTTAGCTTCTTCCCAACAGCAAAAACACTGCTTCTGCTTCCATTGAAAAGCATTTTTACTGATTTGCCAAACACTTAATTTTTCAATAAAAATGTTTTTTCTCAAAATAAGTGTTCTGGCCTCCCAATAGCAATGTCAAACAGGCTCTAAGTCGATAAAGTTAGGGTCATTTGGTACGCTTTAGGAAATTATTTTATCTCACTTTTTATATTTTCTCCGTTCATTTTTAATTGTTATGATTTCCTTTTTTAGAATCAAATTATAAGAACTTTGATTAATATTTTACGATGTATTTCTTCATCATATTAAAAAATTGCAATTTATAGTACTTTTCGTATAGTTTTTGAATATTTAAATTTTTTTTAAAAAAATATCAAATTAATGTAATTTAATTTTGAAAATCAGTCAAATTAATTTTCGAAAAGCACAGTATGACAAATAAAAATGGACGGATGGAGTATGAAATAGTAATTTTCATCATATATATACAAGTGATAGAATAAAATAATTTGAAAATTATCTAATATATCAAACCAAACATACAATACATTAATAACAAATTTTATTCTAAAATTATTATCCTTAGGTCATGTCGAATATGTGTGACTCAATCGTTGGTAAATTTGAAAAGCTTAATAACCACGAATAAAAGGGGAAGTTCCAAAAAGATGGATAAGTAGGACCCTCTTGACTTTACCAGCCTTACATTTTTTTTAAAAAGAAAATTGAGAATATTTTTATATTTAGACATGTGTTAATTTAAAACTTCTCATTTTAATCTTAATAACAAATTCTTACAACCACAAAAATATGGTGTCATCATTAAGATCATAACTTCTTGTCCAGTCATATAAAATTAAAAGAAAGAGTTACAGTAATAGAAATATTAGATTAGCTGCTTTTAGAACACTTATCAGATGACACTTTTGATATTCGGAAGTTAATTTAAATTATCTTTGAAACTAAATAGTACTATTACAACTCCATCTCTTAGATTCAAATTTTAGATATTCGAATACTATACTAGCGTTATGTGTTATTAGTTGCAACTTTGAGATCACCAAGGCAAAATTCAAAAAAAGTAAACAAAGTTACCAATGGCAGTATCAACAGCCACAACACCAACAACTTCAAGCCTTAGCTTCTCCCACTTGTCCTTTTTCCAACACAAAAAGACTTCATTTTTGTACCAATGGCAGTATCAACAGCCACAACACCAACAACTTCAAGCCTTAGCTTCTCCCACTTGTCCTTTTTCCAACACAAAAAGACTTCATTTTTGTGCACAAAAAACAGCATAGTAAAGAGAAAATGTGAACACAGGGGAGTTCATGTGAAGTGCATGGTTTTGGAAAAAAGTAGTGCAGCAGAGGCTACTAAGACTAAGAGACAGAGTGTGTATAAACTGCAGACCTTAACTAGCTGGCTGTTGAAACAAGAACAAGATGGGATTATTGATGCTGAACTTACTATTGTTCTTTCGAGTATTTCGATGGCTTGTAGGCAGATTGCTTCTCTGGTTCAAAGAGCTGGCATTTCCAAACTTACTGGAGTTCATGGTGCTGTTAATGCTCATGGAGAGGACCAAAAGAAGCTTGATGTTGTCTCTAACGAGGTTCGTTAGTTTGACCGTTTAGTATTTGAAATTTACTTGCTTGACTAATGTGAATTCTTACTGAATTGCACACTAAAGGGTAAAGTGCTTCCTACTTAAAGGTTCTTGAATTTCAAGGTCTGAACACGAGACCTTTAGTTAAGAGTAAAGAGATTGCAACTATCCCACCAAACCTCGGAGGTAGCTCATTCTTGTAGTTAGTACATCTAACTAGGACTTTCACTAACTCCAAATCAATAAGATCCTCTTATGTTGTTCTACAAGCGTGATTTTGATTATATTTATTTGTTGCTTCAGTAGTTTGAGGTTTTTGCAGTAAGATGTTAACATAGGAAGATTCAAGATAAACGTTTAGAGTATTACTAGTATGGCATATTGAGCTAGCTGTTAATGAAGGTTGATGTTCATGGTTTGGCCAGGTATTCTCTAATTGTCTGAGGGCGAGTGGTCGGACAGGGATCATAGCATCGGAGGAAGAGGATGTACCAGTGGCAGTAGAGGAGAGTTACTATGGGAACTATATCGTGGTGTTTGATCCTCTTGATGGATCATCAAATATTGATGCAGCTATATCTACTGGCTCTATCTTTGGTATATACACTCCAAATGATGATTGCCTCCTTGATCTTGAAGATTCTACCACGGTACAAACCGGACTACCTATGTATCCTCTCTTATCGAGATTCAGGAGAAGTAGGATATTTTATTGTCATGCTTGTTATGTATGCTAGATACTTGCGATAATCATTTTTGTCTATCTAGTTATGAATTGTATCAGATTGATGGGCTCTCTGGTGCCTAATTTTTCGTCTGAATAGTTAACCAGTGAATAAACATGTCCAAAAATTGCAGCTTGACACTGTGGAGCAGAGGTGCATAGTGAATGTGTGCCAACCAGGGAACAATCTTCTAGCAGCAGGGTACTGCATGTACTCGAGCTCAGTGATCTTCGTGCTCACGTTGGGATATGGTGTCTTTTCCTTCACCTTGGATCCAATGTTTGGAGAATTCATTCTGACTCAAGAAAACATTCAAATACCTAAGGCTGGAAAGATCTACGCGTTCAATGAAGGAAACTACCAGCTATGGGATGACAGGTTGAAGAAGTATATCGATCATTTGAAGGACCCCGGTCCTAGTGGTAAGCCTTACTCAGCCAGGCACATTGGCAGTTTGGTTGGTGATTTTCATAGGACTCTTTTATATGGTGGCATTTATGGCTACCCGAGAGACAAGAAGAGCAGGAACGGGAAGTTGAGGCTTTTGTATGAGTGTGCCCCGATGAGCTTTATCGTGGAACAAGCGGGTGGCAAAGGATCGGATGGCCAACAAAGAATTCTTGATATTCAACCAGTTGAGGTGAGAACAAACTGACTGCTACATCTTCTGTCAACAAGCTAAGTATGTTAGTTAATTTGTTTATTACCGTTTCTCTCTTTGCAGATACATCAACGCGTTCCATTGTACATTGGAAGCATAGAAGAAGTTGAAAAATTGGAGATGTACTTATCTTAATACAGATGTGAAATGAAGGGGCTATTCATTAGTTTTTTAACTACTTTAGTTTTGTAAGCAAACAAAACACATGAAGAGCTGTAAATTTGTATATTACTTGAAATGAAGAGCTGTAAACAAAGCCTTGGATGATTATAGAGTCTTGAAAATCTTTGCAGTGATTCAATTCACTATACAGTTGGAATGGTACTTATACGCCATATATTTTTAAAATTTTGCAAACATTGAGTAGCTTTAGTTGCCTCAAGCTCGAGGCTCAATGTACTGAATTGGAATAGTGTTGGTGAGGAGTTCAGTTGAGGCAGAACACAAATAGAATAGGTTGAGATAGTTTACAACCGTCTTTTTTTGTTTTTGTCTTAATTTTTTTTACTAGCTTAGTTTTTTAGAATCCCAAAAAGGTCTTGTCTTCGTGTGACATATGGGTCATGGGTTCGAGACGTGAAATCAATCACTTATACTTGCATCAAGATAAGCTGCATACATCACCCCTAGGGATGCGGCCCTTCCTCAAACTCTGCATAAACACGAGATGTTTCGTGCACTGAACTATCCTTTTATATATCCAATGTGAGAGACTCCTTTACATCGAAATTATGGCTCTTTTTGTCTTTCAAATGACCTACTGAATGAGCTTGAGGACATGAATTCACAGTACCATAATTAAAAGCTTGGCAAGTTAAATAGATTTTGAGCAAAAATATGACTTTGTTGGCATTGACAATTATCCTTTCCTCTAAAGAACTTCTGATTTTCCCAAGTTTCTCTTTTAAGTCCAAAGATTCCATCTTTTCTTTGCATTAAAAGTGAAATCATCTTTCTGTTAGGTTTGTAGGGACACCCCATTTTGATCCCTTGAATTTTCAGCCACATATCTTTTGATCTTCAAGCAAGTTGCTCTTTAATATTTTGGACCTTTAGATATTGTTGTGACAAAATTATGTTCACACAATTGTCAAAAGGCAAAAAGATAAGCAGGCAACCCCAGTTGTCAATTCAGAGATAGAGAGAAATAGAGAAGAAAGAAATGGCTGAAGCTCTTCTTGGAACCAAATGCTCAAGTTCTTCTTCCATTTCTCATCTCTCTCCTAATTTCCATCTCTTCCCCACCAATAACAAGATATCAAAACATCTCATCAATGACAGTTTCAGTCCTAATTCAAGAATTCGCTGCGAAGCAGCGAGCTTGGAAGGAGCAAAAACAGCTACAGCACAGATCAAGAAACCGAAAAACAGATATGAAATGGTTAACTTGACAACATGGCTGTTGCAGCAAGAACAAGCAGGCAACATAGATGCAGAACTAGCCATAGTTCTTTCAAGCATATCACTAGCCTGCAAGCAAATCGCATCGCTTTTACAAAGGTCTAGTATTGTTAACATTACTGGAACTCAAGGCACTGTTAATATCCAAGGTGAAGATCAGAAGAAACTTGATGTTATATCCAATGAGGTTTGTTGCTTTTTTTTACCTTCTAACACTTAGATTATTGTGAAGTTTAGTGCACTGATCAGTAAAAATGTAATCTTTGAGTGTTGTAGTTGTTCTGCAATTGTCTAAGATCAAGTGGGAGGACGGGGATTATAGCATCAGAGGAAGAAGATGTACCGGTGGCAGTTGAAGAAACTTATTCTGGAAATTATATTGTAGTGTTTGACCCCATTGATGGATCTGCTAACATCGATATTGCCTTAACCACTGGATCAATTTTTGGAATTTATGGTCCAGATCAGCAATGCCTTGTAGATATGGATGATGATTCCACGGTAATCTCGCAATTCTAACATGAAACTTAAGTACAAGTTGGGGTCGGTTATATGAATCATCATTGTGCATGTCACTCCATTTTTATACTCATTTCAGTACAATGTTGCATAAAATGAAATTGAAAAGCAATATTTTTTTTGGATTTTCAGATTGATCAAGCCAGGGAGAAGTGTATAGTCAGTGTTTGTCAGCCAGGGAGCAATTTAGTAGCAGCAGGATATTGTCTTTATTCAAGTTCAGTGGTCTACACACTCTCGGTAGGAAACGGAGTATATGCATTTAGTTTAGACCCTGCATATGGAGAATTTGTTTTGACACATGAAGATATCAAAATACCGAAGGCTGGAAGGATCTATTCCTTTAATGAGGGAAACTATGATCTCTGGGATGAGAAATTGCAGAGTTATCTTGACCACTTAAAGCAACCAGGACCTAATGGCAAGCCATACTCAGGCCGTTACATAGGTTGTCTCGTGGGTGAAATCCATAGAATGTTGTTGTATGGCGGTATTTATGGAAATCCTAAGAACAAGAACAGCAAAAATGGGAACTTGAGGCTATTGTACGAGTGTGCGCCCATGAGCTATATCGTAGAACAAGCTGGTGGCAAAGCAACAGATGGCAACCAAAGGATACTGGAAATCATGCCTGAGCAGGTAAATTTGAAAATCTACATTCAAGGAAAACCTAAATTGAGATTCTTTAACTGTATTTATAGTTGAAGATGGAATTTAAGGTGTAGGTGGTGTAGTATAATGATGAAAAAAACAAGCAACGTAATGTGGAATGACAGCTCAAACATCATATTTTCAGTTTTTTGTTAGCCCATAGGACCTTAATGACTTCTCTTTGATGCAGATACATCAGCGAACGCCTATTTTTATTGGAAGCCCAGAAGAAATTGAGAAGCTGGAAAAGTACCTTGCCTGAAAACTATCTCATTTGATGTATCATCTGATGTGATGCAAGTTATGTACCATAAACATTTTAATTTATCAAACGACAAAATGTACCTAAGAGGCTTCTATCTTACTCAAATCCATCTTATATTTTACAAATGAATGAATAGTCGAAATTTAGAACTTAAAAAGGTAATTCTATTGGATTTCATAAATAAGGTCAGCTGTGATGAATTCTAGCATGTCAGCCTCCATTATCATCTGTTGAAGAATTTAGTCATTTCTTGCACACAAGTTCTAATGTCTCGAGCTTCTGTTACTCTTAACTGAAAAGATGTAAAATGATACAGAATCGATTAGTCTTATGGCCTCTATTAGCTCTTTGTACAAAACAAAAAGTAAAGCTGAAAGTGAAGCAACTACCACTTACCAGGACTTAAAAGTTGGATGCGTTTGGTAACCGATTTCACAGTTTTCACAGTATCTGAACCTGAAGAATCAATGATAAAATTGAAATATTACATCACTTTCACATGAAAGAAGTTTACATTCAATTGTACAGTCAAGAATTCCCTTTTACCTAGTAAACTTGTATCTTTCTCTGAAAAGACTTTGGTAACTGTCGATGAAATCTGTGATGTTATTTGGTTTCCATCAATGTTGACATTTCCAGACTCATATGGTGACCTGTGCATTAAACATTAGATGGAAACTTAGCTTCTGTAGATAAGCTGGCATTATATGAAGGATGCAACAAGAAATCTTTCTTCATGGACAGAAAAACAAGAAATTATACCCTGAAAAGCAATCTGGAGAAAAGTCCAGTTTGTACTGGCAAGAATGATCAACCCCTTGTACATCAATGTCGAAATGATGCAGCAGCTCAGAAAGATTAAAATTCTCACCCAGAAGATCAAAGCTAGATAAATCCAAGTCAAAAGTATCTCCTTCCTTCTCAGAATCAGATGTTGAAATCCTGTCAGGAACTTGTGGTGCCTCTGAACAACTTGGAATGTCTGAGGCATCAAAATCTAACCTACCTTTTACTTGATCTCTCCTCACAGACCTAGCCAAGTTTGCTTTAACTGGTGAGGAAGTCGAAACACTGTGATTTCTTTCTATGGAATAGTATGCTATTTGTTTGGTGGGGGTCACTTGAATTGTCTCTGCAGAGATTATCATGTGGTTAGTCGACATTAGATGAGAAGGAGTAACTTCTTTGATGGAAGTTACTGTTGAACAAATTCCAAGCGGGGATATAGATTTGTCAGTTTGGGATGAAGATTCTATTGGAGGTGTCTTAGGGTCAGAATAATTAGTTAGGGGGGATTGAATGGGGTGGTCGGACAAACACTTCGCGTTGTTAGAGCCTTGGACTGGTGAATTTTTGGGTTCATCAATGGACCAACACTTGGCATTGTTAGATCCTTGGACTGGTGACCTTCTGGGTTCATCAATGGGATCTGATGGCTGAACTGCAGAGCTCTTCAAATTATTGTTATGCTTATCATCTTGTGGCATTGAACTAGCCCCTGCAAGGAAAAGGGTACTGACTACTCAGTGATCACCATAAGATTAAGACATGAGATCCACAAAGTCTAACACCAATAAAATTTACCTTTAAGTGGCAACTGATTGGTGGGTGACCGTGTACGATATTTCTTGGCAGCTATGGAAGCATCTGAAACATCCTTGGACCCTTTCCTTTTTGAAGTTGTCGGGATGGAATTTGGAGTAGAAAATTTCATGGTCTCAGCAGCAATGTTGGAAGGCATTGATGGTGACATAAGAGCTGGACTAGTGTATGCAGAACAATAACCTGATAAATTTGATAATGATTAATGTCACTACCAGATAATTTGTCCAAAATGATTGGTCTAAGAATGTATTGTCTCCTGATTCTTGCATTTAAGGAATAGTATAGGCATTCAAAACATGGAACAGTATATCTTTCAGGGAAAAAACAATGGATCATTATCGTATCATGGGAACGACGCAAACTCAATCCTGTCTGGTTAATGATGATGCTACATATCTATTTTTTTTCCTTGGAAGTCCTGCAACTCTATCCGTGAATGTATGTCCACTATGCAACAATGTAATATAAGCGCCATGGACTGAGGAGCCAAATTTAGTAAGACATCAAGTAAATGTTTTACAGCTTATTGCAATTGCCTAATTTGACAATCACATCCGTGTACAGAAAAACAAAGTTTTGAGAGGTTAGATAGGTTGTTTGTGTTGAAATTAAATGTTAGTTGATTGAAAGAGTCAAAAGAAGAAGAAAATCCAACTTAAGTTCATCAGTCATAACTGAGAAACTACTGGTACAAGCTTAATGCAAAGCCAATAGGAAACATAATAATGTGTGTGCCTACAACATCGTCCTTCAAGTTAATACAGAGACTATGTTAAGGTCTTAAGGATTTATATAAAGTTGGGAATTTGGGACCTAAGTGTTTCCCAAGTGTATTTATGTTGAAAAACAACCTTAAACAAATTCCGAAGTATGAAGAGAAATAATAGTACTTCCTGTCTGGGACCTTGCAGCTCAACAAATGAGTACTCAACAACCCAAAAAAATTTAGAATTTATTTTGTTGGATACCATCATTAGAGGAAAAATCTTGGAGCTACTGGCTCACAACTACTGAGCAAACCCCATGAACAAATTTGGCAATTTCCTTTTCCGTAGTATTAGGCTTATTCATGTAGTTTCTTGTTTTTTGATATCTATTACCATATGATGTTGTTAATGTTTTCTCTTTTTGTATGTTTTATATAGGTTTTCATATTAGTTGTCATGTTTTCTTCATTCACTAATTATTTTTATTTGATTCATTTGAACCAAGGGTCTTTTGGAAACAGTGTCTCTATCTCCATGAAGTACGACTAAGATTTGCTTATGCTTTACCTCCCCAAACTTCACTTATGGCCTATGGAATTACACTGGGAATATGTTGTAAAGATCCCATATAACACTAATGAAAAAGTATAACAAACACATAGACAAGTATATATAACTCTTTGGTGAGGATAGCTAAAATAGCAATAAAAAGACCAGAATTGAAACCTGCTGAAATTGGTGGAGACCCAATAGCTTGTTGGAGCAAAGGGCCTGAATTGGGCATTGAAGAAGCAGGAACTACGGCAGACGGAAGTAGATTTGCACTTGCATTATAACCATTCATAACTTCTTGCATCCCTCTTAACAAATTCTGAACCTGCAATTTCTCTTGCTCTAAAACCACTTTTTGCTCTTTCAAACAGATGTACTCATCCAACATTGCTCCTAAACTCAATAAACTCCTCGGCGCCTGTTCAAATATCACAAAACATAAAACATATAAAAAAAATCAAGCTCTCAATATAATTTATTAATACATAAAACAGTCGCAAACCCAGACTTAAACATCATAGGTTCTAAAATGAATAGTAGATCTAAATCCATATAGGTTCAAAGCAATGAAAATACATAAAACTTAAATTTTCGATACGCTTTGAATAGGATCTACCAATGTATGTGAATTTCTTACCTCATTGACGGGCAATTTGGATAGGAGATGAGAAGCTTCAGAGCGGAAAGTGGAGCGCGTTTCGGTGAAATGGTTATCGGAGAGGTAACGATCAAAGATGAAAGCAACTTGGATAGGAGTTACTTTTCCTTTGCCTATGTTTTCAGGTTTTTTTGGTTTGGTTTGCTTCCCCATTTTCGATTTCTGCATCTGTGAGAATTAAGCAGAAATCGGAGAAGAAGAAGGAAGAAAAATGAGCGGAGATTTTTTGGGGGGAAATTGCAGTGATTTGTTGGAGTTGTGAATAAGGAGGGAAAGAGCAGAAGAATGTGAAGGACTTTATAACAAGCGCGGGACTATTTCAAAAGTTAAAAAAAAAAAGTTCTTTGAAAAAATGAAAAAGCGGTAAAACAACATAAGTTAGAAACACTAAAAAAAAGTAGTATTTCTTTAGTTTCATTTTAAAATCTTTTTTTTATTTTAAATAGACTAAAAAAAATAATAGGTTATTCTTTTTTAAATGAAGAAAATTATTCAAAATATAATGGTTAAAGAAAATATCCTGGACTATCCAACATAAAGGAATTTTTGGAGTGTTGTAGATCTTTAAAGAAAATTAATTAATGACACTAACTAAAGAATTAATTTGTCAATATTGCCTCTTTGTTACTTCCCCAACTTTTTTCAAAACTAGATACTTCCTCTCTACTTAATTATTTGTCCACTTTTAAATTAATACACCTATTAAGAAAATAATTATTGACATAGTGAGTTTATCATTTTACTCCTATTAATTATGAAGTGGGTGAATTAAAAATTTAAGATTTTCAAGAAGTTTTACCTTTTCCAAATTAATTAATTGAGGATATAATAGGTAAAAAAAACTTGTCATTTCTTGATTTGTCAAAATGGAAGTAAAATAAATAAATTAGACAAGTAATTAGAGACAGAGGAAGTAGTTGAAAACCTCATTAAAGAGAGTGATTTTGATGAAAAAAGATTAATTAATACATCTTTAAACTTTGAAAAAATCATTTATTTTGAACTATAAAAAATGTTGCAAGGTGTAAATCCTCTTCAATTCACCTTTAAATTGGTTAATGTCATTTTTTAATGTCAGTTAGGAGTCGTTTGGTGTGGTGTCACGATCCGAGCCTACACTCTGGACGTGGTCGGCACTCGAGAATCATTTCTGGTCCCCAAACGAACCCTCATCCTGGCTGACTACAAGCGGAAGACTAACTCAAGCATACATACACATCAAATTGAAAGAAACGTTTAAAAACAGTTTACTGAATCTCAAAACTTTGCTGAATATACTGAGTATGAAACATAAGTTTTAAATAAAAAATCTGAAACTGAAAGACTCTCCAAAATTGTCTATCTATGAAGCCTCTACTATATATAGACGAGTGTCGGGACAAGACCCACGACTACTCAAAATGTTACTAATACTAACAACGCATAAAACTGGAGTCCTCCGAAAGCAAGGAGCTCTTACTCAAAAGCTGGCGAGTAGGCGAAGTGATCTCAACGAACTCTTGTTGAGGATCCTACGAACATGTATTTGCATCATTAAAAGATACATGTCGAATGACATCAGTACATTGAATGTACGAGTATGTAATATAGCTGAATAACAAATAACTGAATGAAAGGATTGCAATAGATATAGATATATACTCAACTGAATGTAAAGAAATAAAGAAGTGAAATCATTAAAACTTTACAAAAATACTTACTCATCTTTGAACTCAACATATTAAGTGATATAATTAAATACACTTTTAACTCTATTTGGGAGATTCTCTAACCGGCAACCATCACTATAAGCTACGTGATGATACAGCGTCTCGCCCACGCTATCAAAACTGTCCTATACCTTGTTGGGGTATAGAACACCTCAACTAAGTGGATCCACTAAGCAACAATGATTCATCAAAAAAGTATGATCCTTTACCCATGTTGGCATACATGGTTTATGAGGATTTTGAGTTGTCTAAACTCATCCCCATATCGGTTCTCAATACTACTCTCAATAATATATATACTCATGCTCAAATGTATAAAACATACTCTTTCTCTATTTTGAGGTAATTACTCAAAATAACCTCTTAAAAGAGGTAACTGCTCTGAAATATTAGAACTCATTAACTCATTTAGAAATCAAAGTTTCTCTTTTCTCAATGTAAAGTTTGATACCTTTGGGAATACTTAGTTGATAGTTTCCTTATACTCTTACTCAATTCATATTGAAAACTCTTTCTCAAAACTATATCAAAAATCATAGTTTGATCTAATCATTGATGACTTGGGAAGTAATACTGCATAAACATTGATGGCATATCTAGATACCATACTGCTTAAACATTGATGGAATACTCGACTGTCATACTAATCATGTTTTAAAACTCTTTCTCAAACTCCTCTTTACTTTCTCAAAAACTCAATTGAAAACAAAAATGTTAGCTTTAAGAGATTTTCAAAATTTATAACTCAAAATAGGGTTCATGCTGAAATATAGACATGAACAACTCAACTCAAGGATCTCAATAACAATATAGAAAACTCAATACTCAGAACTCAAGAACTTAGAACTCGACGATACGACTCATCTCAAGAATACTCAATTCATAGGGTTCATGCTGAAATATAGACATGAACGAATCAACTCAAGAACAATGCATAACATATAGCAATTCAATAATTAGGAATAGAATTTCAAAAAGAATCAGGAACTCAAGAACTCAAAGTCAACTCATCTCAAGAATACTCAAATCTAAGGATAGAACCCTAGATTACTCTTTTACTGATTTGAAAGTAGATGTAGGGTGTGAGAAGGAACTAGTCCAACACTATGATTGCCTTACATACCTGGAAGAACAAGGTTCTTGAATAATCTTGAAGAAGGACTTGATTAGAAGCCTTGAAACCTTAGCTTGAAAGAGAATAATCAAGACCTTTCTTGAGATTCTTGAATTAGTTTATTGAAATCTCTATGGCCAAGAATTATGATTTTCATCAGTGATTCATAATTGTATGGAGGAATTTGAGTTGGAAAGAATGAAATTCTTGGAGAAAGACTTACCTTGAAGAAGAATCTTGAAAAAGATTGAAAGAATCTTGAAGAGAGTCTTCTACTTTGATTTTTCCTTAGGGTTTTGCCTTATGGTTTGAGAGAGAAGAGAATAATGGATTAAGAGATGAAAATCTGATTGTTTTGGGTCTCTAATTAGTCAAGAAATTCGTTTAGGGTTTTCTTAGAGGTAAAAAGATAAAAACGACCCTTTTTAATGTTTTTTCGTCGGCTAATTCGTCACTGCACTGTATCGGGTTACTAAAAGGGTCGTAACTTTTTACTCAAAACTCGGATTGACGCAAAATTGGTAATGTTGGAAAGAAGATTCAAATACATTTAATTTGATAGGTTATGGTCTCTTTATATTCTAAGAGATATGATCGTTTGAAGTTGACCTAAGCAGAATCTTACATCAAAATTTGATCGGTATGGAAGCTTTCAACTCAAATTTGTGCTAGGGGATTCTAGTGCCTTAATTGATATCCAAAATCATTCTCACACTAAAGATTTACCTTTACAACTATGGACAATTTAAAAATAACCCGATACGATCTTACATGTAAATGAAGAATAGTTCGGGTGTTAACTTAGAAATTTTGGGGGTGTTACATATGGTGTATAAGGTATAATTATTATGCGTTTGATTGGAGGTATTATATAGTCATGGGATTATATCACCAACCGTTTATATCTTAGTGATATGATAAGCTATTTCATATTCATGATGGGATAACTTATCCTGGAATAACTAACTCCCAACCATACGACCCCTTCCAAATATACTATCAACTTTGTCCATGTCTATCTTTTGGTTATGATAAATGTATTTAGCAAAGTAATCATTCATAATCTGATTTCTCTAATAAGTAATCGTCATTAATAATCGTAATTTGACTGCTTCACATAATAAACACAGCAAGATTGAGCCTTGCAAATACAAAACCGATAGTTGATTTTGAGGTAACAGATTAAAATAGTAAGAATTATCTGTAGAAGATGAGTAAAGAGATGATCATAAAACAGATCCATAATCAAATTTTTAATTGAATATATATCCCAAAAAGATAAGAACATTCTATCTTCTTGTTAATTTTCAGTCGTCAAGATTTAAATTCTTTAAAAAATGAGAAATCAAGTTATCTTTTGCGATTAGATTTTGAGGAAAAACATTCCTATAATGTCAAATACAAATCTTGAATCATATTTGTAATAACGAGAATGTCAACGTTGTGTGTGATGTGATGCAAACATGAAAACTTACTTTTAGTGTAAATTTAGTAGTCAAAGCAAAAATAAAATAAAACTATGTCTTTTCTCATTTTTTAAAGCTTCTATTTTTTTTTAGAATTTCTTCCATGAGATGGGTGAGTCTGGAGCATTATTTCATTATGAAAAAATGCCACAAATTAAATCCTAGCAAAATCTCAATCCCAAAACTTAAAGAAGCTCAACTCTTCATAAAAATAGCGGAAAAAATGGACGATTCCAAAAAGCGAAAGCTTGCTTTAGCATTCGGAGGCAAATCACCTCCCAAGAAATTGAAATCATCAATTGAAAAGGTTCTAAAGAAACCCATAAATTGAAAGCAGCGAAAGCATTCTTTACGGGCAAAGATGGCCAATATTTTAGTTTTGGATCTGCATTTTATTAATATTTAAATTAATTCATTAAAAGGAGGTGTGCATCACTCTCCTATTAGAATTTTTGGGTCGGTGAGAAAATGGATCAAAATGGTCTCTTTACAATGATATTTATTACTTTTGTGGGGTAATAGGACACCCACATAATTAAGATGTCTTTTTGAAAATTTGAGACAACTTTAAAGATGACTTTATGTCTTTCTCTATATATAAACTACAAATTGCACATACATCCAATTCTAAGGAGAATGGTGGAACAACATGAACAGGTTTCCATAAATAGTACTCCATGGAACAAGCAAATAAAACATCTTTCGCAAAACTGTTCGAGAGCAGCTCCTGTAGGACTCCCAAAATAAAGAGTATCCTCACTCACAGAGGATTTGATAGCACTTGCAAGAGACTGGATGAATGACAGGAACGGATGAAAGGGGAATAAGGATATTATGAAAAGGGATTCACTCAAAGAGGCAATGCACCATTTGTTTGAATGGTACTTGATTCATAAAGAATGATTCTTTTGAAGTTATACGAACTTTCTAAAAAAAAAATGCCACGCGGAGCGTGTCACGAGATATATCGCTCTCGGACTTCTTACGGTAAAGCCAATGCAACAGCCAGCAAGTGTGGTGACGAACACGCTATGCTATAAGCTAAGTTGTTTACCTTGTAGACTGGTGAGTCAAGCAGTCAGACCCAGGTTAAAGAATAAAGAAAATGAGCCAAAGTTTCAAGTTCTGTTAGGTAACTTACCGGATAAGGTGGTGGGAATCTTCTAGTTCTTCCTATTTGACCCGAAACCAATCGATCTAGCCATGAACAGGTTGAAGAGAGCTCCAACAGGCCTTGGAGGACCGAACCCACATATGTGGCAAAATACGGGGATGACTTGGGGCTAGGGGTGAAAGGCCAACCAAGATCGGATATAGCTGGTTTTCCGCAAAATCTATTTCAGTAGAGCGTATGATGTCGATGGCCCGAGGTAGAGCACTCAATGGGCTAGGGTGGCCTCATTTCGCCTTACCAACCCCAGGGAAACTCTGAATACAGGCCTAGATCAGCTTCCGCTAAAACCATATCTGCTACTCTGATATTAGCTATTCGAGTCGCAATTTCATTCTCAACTTAATTGATTCAACCAGGTTGCTGGCTGATCCAAGTTTCAACCAGTGACCAACAACCAATTGGACCTGCAAATCAAAGTCAGGTAAACACCAACAAATCAAGGTACTAACCATGAAATAGAACAAGATAAAGTAAAAAGTAGAGGAGGCAATACACGGCTATGTAAATAGCAATAGAAACTTAATAGTCATAAAAACCAAGATACAACACAACCACCAGAATTAAGTACTACTATTACAACACTCCAGATTGTCTTTGAAGCTAACATAAAAATTACAGGATAGCACCAGCTATCAATACACATTACATTGCCATTGCCAAAAGACCATCAACAGGAAGTTGTGGTTTGGCATCATCCAAATTAATTCTCATTGACATCCTCTTCGTCTTCATCCTCGTAATATTCTCCCTCCTCATCAGCAGTGGCATCCTGGTACTGCTGATATTCAGAAACCAGATCATTCATGTTACTTTCTGCCTCAGTGAACTCCATCTCGTCCATTCCTTCCCCAGTGTACCAATGCAAGAAAGCTTTTCTCCTGAACATAGCTGTGAACTGCTCGCTCACACGCCTAAACATCTCTTGAATGGATGTTGAGTTCCCAATGAAGGTAGATGCCATTTTAAGCCCGGTTGGTGGGATATCACAAACAGTTGACTTGACATTGTTTGGAATCCACTCAACAAAGTAGGAAGAGTTCTTGTTTTGCACATTGAGCATCTGCTCATCGACCTCTTTTGTGCTCATTTTACCCCTGAACATAGCTGAGGCAGTCAAGTATCTTCCATGACGTGGGTCAGCTGCGCACATCATGTTCTTGGCATCCCACATTTGCTGTGTAAGCTCTGGCACTGTCAAAGCCCGGTATTGCTGAGAACCGCGTGAAGTCAATGGTGCAAAACCAACCATGAAAAAGTGAAGCCTAGGGAATGGAATCAGATTCACGGCTAACTTCCTAAGATCAGAGTTCAACTGTCCAGGGAAACGCAAGCAACAGGTGACACCAGACATTGTAGCTGATATCAGATGATTTAGATCTCCAACTGTTCCATTCAAAAAGGGAGATTAAAAACAGTGAATATTATGATGGAACACGCTCAACAATAAGTTTCAACAACCAAACATATCAGATAATTCATAACTTCAAGGAGTTAAATTCAAAAACTAACAAGAAATATCGAACATGGTCAGGTAAAAACAATCAATAGATGACGCAAAGAAAAGCGCAATCGAGATGCTGAAATGACTTACAGCTTGGGGTGGTAAGCTTTAGGGTTCTGAAGCATATGTCATATAGAGCCTCGTTGTCGAGAACCATGCACTCATCAGCATTTTCAACCAATTGATGCACGGACAAGGTAGCATTATAAGGCTCAACAACGGTATCAGACACCTTAGGTGAAGGGAAAACGGAGAAGGTAAGCATCATTCTATCTGGATATTCTTCTCTGATCTTTGAGATCAAAAGCGTTCCCATACCAGACCCTGTTCCTCCACCCAATGAATGGCACACTTGAAATCCTGAAAATTAAACACAGAAAACGTCAACAAATCCCTCAAAATGCACAGATCTACAAAATCAACAACACGTGAAAACGAAATGCTCGAGAAAATGCCTAAACACAAACCTTGAAGGCAGTCACAGTTCTCAGCTTCCTTACGAACAACATCGAGAACGGCATCAATCAATTCAGCACCTTCGGTGTAATGCCCCTTAGCCCAATTGTTACCAGCACCAGATTGTCCAAAAACAAAGTTATCAGGACGGAAGATCTGTCCATAAGGACCAGATCTGATACTGTCCATGGTACCAGGCTCCAGATCCATAAGAACAGCCCTAGGAACAAACCTTCCACAGGTCGCCTCATTGTAATAGACATTAATTCTCTCAAGCTGGAGATCAGAATCACCAGCGTAACGTCCGGTAGAATCAATGCCGTGTTCGGCACAAACAACTTCCCAGAACTTGGCACCAATTTGGTTACCGCATTGTCCACCTTGAATATGAAGGATTTCACGCATTTTGAAACTGAAATCTGGAGAAAATATGCAGAAATGAAGAGAAAATGTGTAGATCTACAAAATTGGAAGAGAAATAAATGTAGGGACAACGGAGGGGTGTTTTATAGTGAGGTTGATGATTTTATTTATTTTCACGGTTTGAAAAGCGTTTTAGGGTTTGTAAGAAAGGGACGGATGAGCTGTAACGGTTACGGCTCAGATCATTTTAGGAAGAAATTTGAAAATTAAGGGGACCAGCTGGACCAGGACTTCAGACTGACGTTGATTTTTTTTCTTGCCACAAAATGGTAAGGTGTCCATTTTCGATTTTAAATATGTTAAATTAAAATCGATCTTTTCCCAATTATTAATAAGATATTTTTATCGATGTTTCGATTTAACCAATAAATATATGATTTCTACAATAATTTGACGTGATAAAATAATAATCTAACTTCAGAAAAGCTCATAAAATTGAAACAATAATAATTAATATGAAAATAATCATACAAGTGTAACATTGGAATAATGTACTTACTTTATTTTTTGACATGTTATATAATGTGAAGTTGTGTACTTAAATTCATTGTGAAGTGTGAATCGAAGGTGAAAGAGCAAAAACATAACTAGTAAGATACCGAGAGTAATATCTAATATTTATGTAAGAATAAAGTAGTAAATTACAATAATCTTAATGGATTATCGGTATTCAATAACTCAATATTCAAAAATCAAAATCGAACTGATAATCTAATAGTTTTTTCATAAAACCATTAAAAACTCGTTAATCTAATAACCCAATATTAATAAATCAATAGCATTTTTTTCGATTCGATTTATCTATCATTTTTTATATTTGCACACTTCTAAGCTTGGGGTCAATATGTTTGTTTAAAGTAAATAATTTAATTCGGCCAAACACATATACAAATTCTCTAATTTGCTCCAAAAATTTTGTCACTCCAATTTAATATTGTTCATTTTAACTCTTCAAACTTATATTTCATGTAACACTTATGTTTGGATTATTGTTACGTATTGTTTCATAACGTATCATATTATATTATATCGTGTTATATTGTATTGTTTTAATGAATACAATGTTTGGATAGATCATATCGTTCTATGTCGTTACATAATGACACACATCCATAATTTGAATGACAAACCTAGCAGTAAAGTTTGGTACAAGATAGAGCTACTATGAAAATATTTGGCATAGAAAAATAAAATTATTAAATAATAAGTAAAGATAAAATGAGAATAAAATATTAAAGTAACAACGGGATCACATCAAATTGATCGTCATTACCTAAATATAAATTTGAATGATACAATACAATAAAAATTAAATATAAATCAAAACAAATATTATATTTAAACTCCAATACAATGCAATTCAATGGGTAAGTGTTCAATAATCAATACGTGTTAAAACAACATCAAAAAGGTAAAACATCAATAATGAGAGTTTTTCTTTTTCAAACAGTTCTCTTAAATAATATGAATTTTTTGAAATATGGCAAAAAATGGAATAAAGCGTGCTATTTTTGCAAAGTACTTCATTGTGCTAATTATGTGCCTAAATCTATAATCGTGACAAATATTCTAAATATTTAACATAAATCCATAATAGTCATTTATGCTAATTATGTGCCTAAATCTATAATCGTAACAAAAAAAAATAAAAAATAATTTAAATCACTATTTAGACTTAGCTCAATTTTTACGAGGGAAAATGTAACCCTTACAAATTATTCTTTCAGATAATATTGGATTTCAATCTAATTTTTGCTCATATATTTTTTAATCTTACAAATAAATATTAGATAGTTCTCTGACATTTGATTAACCTGCAAAAAAAATTTAAACCATGATGTAACATTTTTTCATAGAATTTATGATTTTCTTTAAAAAAAATAAAACTGGGCCATAATATAAATTATCCATAAATTGTACGAAAGAAAAAAAAGACATCTTATGAACAACTCTTGAATTCGAGACAGGGGATAAAAATCACTCAATTATTTAACAATTATTACCATTGATCTATTTTTTTACATTTGGTTTTGATAATAAAAATAGATCAACATAATATGCATGAAAAGATACTTTTAACATATTCTTAATACAATAAATAATCAATAAAGTGATAAAATCCTAAAATTAAGCATCTATTTATCAATTCTTGTCCGTTAAAATCACAAAATTTCCTAAAAGCCTCTCATTGTTGTCGTGTTTTAAATTATAAATATTTAAAAGTATATGATTTTTATTTCGCCACAATGGATTATATTTTAGGTATATAATATTACTATTATTATTTATTAATAATATCTATACATAAAATATTGTTATAAATTTTCTCAAATTATATTTTTAGCATCAAGATGGCTCAAATATAAAGCAAGTTAAATATTTATTTTATTTCTCTAAAATGTTAAGGCCCCAAAAAATTAAATAATTTTAATATCACTTAAAATGATATTAAAATTGGTAAGAAATCATATAAATTTATATTTAAAAAAAAAGAAAGACGAAAACTATTTATTCTTTAGCATAAATATTTTAGAACTTTGAATTAAACAATTCAAACTTTATATTAATAAATAAAGTCTTTTAGATATAAATCCAAGATAATGTATTATAAACAAGTGACTAACATCTATTAATTATAATTAATTCATACATTTATAAATAATATTCCATATATTTCTATAGGCAGTTAAACACTTTATATTTGAAGCATTAAATGGTAATAGAAATATAATGATAAAAAAATAATATTAATTGTTCAATTTGATATAAAGAGAGTGAAGAATGATTGTAACTTTCTAAAAATTTCATGTGAAGCATTAAATTCATTGTGAAAAGCAATATCTCAAAAAATATTAATAAAAAAGTATAGATAAAATATTTTCTTAAAAACTCTATTTTTTACAAAAAAATTTTAAATCTAATTTAGATAAAAGAAATTAATGAAGAAGTTGAAAGAGTGTAAAAAGTATTTTGCAAGAAAAAAATAAAAATAAGACAATAAAAAATATAGAAAAATCAAAGGTCAACATTGTTTTTTTTATACTTAATATAACTGATTTATTATTTTTACATCTAGTTAATTATTTCTTACTAGTTAAAATAATATTTTAAAAAATATTCCCTCTCATTGTTGTAGATAGGTTATAACAACGTTGACCATTTATTTTCAATATTTTTGATTGTTTAATCTTTATTTTTTTCTCTATAAATACTTTTTATATCTTTTCAACTTCTTCATTAGTTTTTTTAAATCTAAATTAGATTAAAAAAATCTTTAAAAAAACTAGAGTTTTTTTTTTAAGAAAGTATTCTCAATACTTCTTTATTGATGTTTGTGGTACTATTATTTTTCAACATTGGTATTAAGGCTTCACATGAAATTTTTATGAAGCTACAATCATCAAGTGCAATTAGTGTAAGAAAAGTATGTATGACTAATTATCATTTCCAATCTTCTAAATATTTGATAAATGGAGTATGTATTTTTTGGTCTAATTCTTTCAGATGTTTGTATATACACATTGATATATGCACACACTTTTAGATAGAATGAGCTTTAATAAGGTGTGAGACTAGTCTATGATTTTAAGGTTTCTTTCATATTTATATCTTGTAATTTTAAATAGAGTAAATTTTAGGTTTAGCAAACATAAAAATCATATTTGTATGCTATAGCTATAGTTTGCATAATTGCGCTCCATATCATTTTTTATGTTTGCTATGGAACTATTGATCTGTATATTTCCGTATTCATTCTAATTGTATAAGTATATATTTGGAATCTGTATACAAATAAGAAACTGACTTGACTGTAACTTGTATAAGTATATATTTTTTTATTGTGATTTTCAGTCGTATATGTATATGTAAATTATATGTATTTAAATATCAATTTGTATATATATATGTAACTGTATTTTTGTATACATATAGATTTATACACAAATCTTTCTCTCTCTTTCAACTTTGCTATTTAATGTTGATGAATTTCTTCTTATAAAAAGTGACTGGTATATAATTTTAGAAGTTGTTTGATGTGAGATATAAGATTTAATAATTACAGGATAAAATAGAAGATTATTTTATCCTACATTTGATTAGAGGTATTAGGTAATCCTTGAATTATTTATCGGGGGAAAGTTTTATTATAGTGATGTGATGACTTATCGGAGGTATTAAGTAATAACTTGTTCCCAACCAAACGACATCCTATTGTTATAAAAATAATTCACATATATTGCTACTGTTATCAAAGTGACTCACATATGGGTTCATCTAAGGGAAGTAGAAAAACATATTTTGTAATTTTTATTCTTAATTTTTTTTTTAAAAAAAATCATGTAGGAGTATATATGTTCTCACATATGATTTTTTTTGGACTTCTTTGATTGTCATTATTTGAATTTCTTATTCTTATTTCATTTTTTTTCTTCCCCTTTTAGTGTAAAAATATGAGAAATAAAAAGAAAAATGTGTAATTGGAAAAATGTGAAAAAAGTAATTTAAAAAAATCTAAAACTAATTTTTTGCGGCTATATTATTAAAAAAAACATTGTATCTGTAAAATTGGAGCATCTATGATAAATTTTAAAAGAAAGTTAGTAAAAATAAATAAATTTGACCATCAAGATAATAAATTCAAATTAGTTGTTCGAATAAAAAAAATCAAAAAAATAAACTTGTGAAAAGGCAATACATCCCTACATGAATCTTTTTAATAAAAAAGAAATTAAATTAAAATTTTCACTTCCGTTAGAGGAAAAGAATATATGTGGGTCATTTGTGTAATAGTAAGGGTGTATATGTGTTACTTTTATCCATACTCATATTGGAGCCCGACTAAATTTAAATTTGCATCAAAAAATTCCATATTAAAATTAAAACGCTCTCTAATATAGGAGACCTCGTACCCAGAAAAACTCAACTCTAAGACCTCATATTAAAGATGAAAAAGTACTTAGTACTTTATTTCTTTTATCTGGTGAAATTTCTCTTATATAGAAGCCACAAAGTGAGGAGAAGTGGGTCAATATGTTTGTTTAATAATTAATTTAATTTGTTCCAAAACTTTTGGCACTTCAATTTAATATAGTTTTATTTAACCATCCAACTTCTTTAATTTGCTCCAACAAATTTGACACTTCAATTTAATATAGTTTTATTTAACTTTCCAGCTTCTTCTTTTTTTGTATCATTTAAATATAAAAAAACCATCGATATAACATCAGAAAGGTAAAACATCAATAGTGAGACTTTTTCTTTTTAAATACCCTTTTTATTCGTATGAATTTTTTAAAATATGATAAGAATAGATTAAAACCGGCTGTTTTTTGCAAAGCATTAATTATTCTGTTAATTATGTGCCTAAATCTTAAAGGGTGACAAATGGTGTAATTTTCTATAGTGGTCGATTTATGTAAATATATTTTTTTGAAATTATTATTTACACTTTATCTCAATTTTAACTAGTTCAAATTTATTTCTTAAAAATTATTCTTTCAAACAATATTAGACTTCGATCTAATTTTTGCTTATGTATTTCTTAATCTTACAAACAAATTCTGATATTTGATTAACTTGCAAAGATTTAAACTATGATCTAACATTTTCTTATAAAATTTATAGTTTTCTCAAAATAGAATAAAATTGGGGCCGTGATATAAATTGTACCAATTTTTTTTATTTAAAAAAGTTATTTCATAAACAATTCTTCAAATCGAGACAAGGGATAAAAATCACTCAATTACTTAACAATTATTACTATTGATTTCTTTTTTTATATTCGAATTTGGTAATACAAATAAATTAACATAATATACCCTAAAAGATACTTTTAACATATTCTTAATCCGGTAAATTATCACTAGAGTGATAGAATCCTAAAATTAAGCATCTAATTAATTGATTTTTATCATTTAAAATGACAAAATTTCGTAAACCTCTCTCGTTGTTGTTGTATTTGTCTTTAATTATAAATAATGAACAATATATCAATCGGAACAATGGACTATATGTTAGATATATAATATTACTATTATTATATATTAACATATAATTTTCTCATATTTTACTTTTTAGTATCAATGATGACTCAAAGATAAAACGTTTGCTTTATGTCCCTGAGAGTTTGGGGCCCCAAATTTTTTTAATGAGTGGTAAAAAGTTTGTGATTTTAATTTCATTTAAAATTGTAAAAAAAAGAAAGAAAAAAACTATTTACTTTTTAGCATAAATATTTTAGTATTTTGAATTAAACAATTCAAACTTCATATTAATAAGTAAAGCTTTTACATTAAAATTCAAAACAATGTATTAGAAACAAATAGGTAATTATAATGGTAAAAACTAATATTGAAAAATTATATCATAAAAAGCATTAATAAATATGATTGCTTATAAAGGAAAGATTAAATATTCCCATCTATACAACTAAATGCTGTGCTTATGTGAAGAGACTCATTTACATCTTTTCGCAAAGTGTGGACGCAGATTGAGTAGTTGCCTAGGGATAATAATAATAATAATAATAATACAGTGTGCAGCAGAGGTGTGTAACACACTCAAATGGATCAAAAGAAGAAGATGGAAACAGTTCCAAAAACAGATAGTAGCAAACGAGCAAGTGTATAACCTGAGTTGGTCATTACACAAATACATCAAGAAATACATGTTGAAAGACACTAAAAGAGCACTTAGATGTCAGTTTTCATCTCCTGATATATTGGATCAATGGTATGAATTTTCTATTTAGTTCTTTCATATATTTGTATATATATACACATTGATATTTTATATAAAATGAACGTTAATAAGGTTTGAGACTAGTCTATGATTTTAAGATTTGTCTCATATTTATATTTTGTAATTTTAAATACTTTTAAATGAATTAAAAAAGAAAAACAGATCTTGAAACGTTGAGAAATTGATTTCCCTCTTTCATTATTATATTGTCTTTGCATGCACACTTCCAAGTGGTTCTTTCAATCATTTCAGTCTAATTTTAAAGAAATGTTTGGTATGTAAGAGGACATTTTCAGAACATAAATTATTTTCTGACAATTAAATTTTTTTTAACAAAAAAAACAGTTAAGAAAATCATTAGAAGGTAAAAATGATTTTCTTCGTGCTTATATTTTTCTCAAATAGTTCATATATCTTAAGAGTATTGAATAGTGAAACAGATTTTTTTAGACATACCAAACATATGACAAGCTAACATATTTTTCAGATGGAATGTACCTAATATTTGTAACTTTTATTTTAGTCTAAAATAAATAATTTTATATACAACCAACCAATTTTATTTTTGTCAAATGTACATTTATCTAAGTGAATTCTTACATAACTAACAAATCATATTAAATGAGTACTAATATTTAGTTTTATGTTTTTTTACAAGAAATTTGAGAAGATTATTTTCTTCGTTTCATATTTTGAATAACAATAGAAGGTCCTTTCCTCAGACAAACTAGTCGATTTTACCCTATGAAAATGAACACTGATGTTTAGTTTTCATACAACTGTCTTTTATTTGTATACTATATTTTTAAAAAAAGTATTTACATTAGCAAATAGAGCAAAAATTAATTATTATTTTTAATTTTCGTGTTATCATCAAGTAAGAGTTTTTCAACTAATTAAAGTACTAGTAGCCGATTTAAAATTTCACTAATAAGAATAATTTAATAAAATAAATATCAAATTAACAGTTTATTAATGAAAGTATAAAATGCAAACTGAATAAGCAAAAATAGAATAAATGAGTATTAAAAAAAGGGAAAATTACGTGTATAAGCAAACATATACTAGTTAATATAACTATAGTTTGCCTTAATTACAATTCGCGACCTATTTTTAACTATAATTACGCGGCTCAACTTCTTAGTTTTGTATAATTCACACGTTTGTATAATTCAGAATTTGTATAATATAATTTGTATAAGTTTTATATAATTCGGAATTTGTATAACTATTTACACTTCTGATGTTTGTAATTGTATAAGTTTGTTATTTCAAGTTTATACAAAAATAGCTAAATTATACAAATGTACCCGCTGATTATACAAATCCGCAAATTATACAAACGAGACAGCTTAAATTATAGCTACAGCCCGTAAATATGCAAACTAAGCTATGAAACATAATTAAGTTTATTATAGTTGCTATCTACAAAAGTTCCAAATCATATTTCACTAAATTTTAAAATGATATGTTCTTTTGTCTTGGTAGTATATGTTATTTGTAATTTTTTTTTTTATCAAACATGAATTGTGATGTAGTGGTGCAGCTGTTTCACCATTAGTCAAAAATCTCGAATTCAAACCTAGAATATAATAAATTTTTTGTTGGAAATGTCATCCTAAATAGGCCCGCAGAGTATGATTCGAGCTCAATCGGAGCATTTGATTTATCATTCATTTTTTATTTGGCCCATATTATAAAAGTAAGTATAAAGACTGGTCAAAAGGTTCACAGCTCATAAGCAACTGAAAGCTCGCACTGAACAGAGCCCATGTGCAGAAACCATGTGAGTATCACATGCTCACAGCTCATATAAAATTGATCAATATATTATGATTTCTTAATCATTGTGTAAAATAAAAATTGATTAATATGTTTATTAGAATTGGCATACTTAATATTTGACATATTGTTACCCGACTGGAGGGACAACTTTCCATCTTTTTATAAAAAAAGAAAAATAATGCAAATCGTGCTTTCAATAAAATTGTACACATACAAAATATAGTATGAATATGTTAAAAAGTAATTACTTACACGATAAACATAAGAAACTTCAGAAAAATGAGTCAAACTTATAAATAATGACTTGATAAATGAAAAGTAAATTTAATTACAGTAATTAAACTTTGGGAAATTTCAAGATGTTTATAAAAAAAATTAAAATTCTAATATACTCCATCAAAGTTTTTAATTACTCTAATTAATTCCACATTTCATTTCCGTTTAACCAAAATAACATTGGCTTCGGTGTAAATAACAATAAAATTATCCGGTTGTTGCAAAACGAACCAATTTTAGTACTAGAATAATGATTTGCATAAAATCAACCACAGCAAAGAAGAAAAGCATCTCAGATTATATTTCCCCGTGATTTTCTTCATTTAGCAATCAAAGTGCAAGGATAACGAATTGGATTACTCATCATTGATGCATTTCTGGGGACAAAAGAAACTATATAAAGAAAAACAAAATTTAAAAAAGATTGGATCTCAGTTAGAAAAATCTTCTTCAATCCCAAAAACTGGAAATTCTAGAAAGATAACGCAGTAATAATACTAATCATCACAGATCCAAATTCAAATGGTTGTTATTTAAAATTAAAAAGTTTGAAATGTGTATATCAATGTTCAACAACTAGAATTAGAGTTTTGAAAGGGGATCTCAGCTATAGAGAAGTAATCTACATTTCCAATGTGGAATCAGAACTCGGATAAATTATCACATCCTCGATCCCATAACAAAAGCATTGACGAACAAAATCAGTAAATTCAACAAAACACAAAGGAAATAGGCACAAATGAAGAGATAAGTATGAACAGTGATAGATTGGATCTCAGAAAAGTGAAATACCAAAAGAATTTATATATCCTCATGTTGAATATTTCAGTATCTTCTGTTTCCTCATAGATCCATTGCAACATAGAAGAAAAAAACACAGATAAAAAGAGAATTTCACAAAATTAAACTACAGAAGAAAAAAATAAGGAACCGATTGAGCAGAGATTTATCATTTGAAGAAGATGAAGGGTAGCTGAGAATTTGAGAAACCCTAGCGCCGATGATGAGAAGAGCAGCTGGTAAACGCAGTATTTATATAGACTTTGAGAAGCAGAAAGAGTGGAAGTTACGACGGCGTTTAAGAGAATTCTTCGAAATTAAGCATTTTGGGCTTTGGTAAATATTGTACAAACCCTAGCGGCATAGTGGAAAAGTTAAATTGCAAGACAAGTCCTCGTTTAATTTTTTCGGCCATATTCAACCTAAGAATTATTTTCGTGCATCTTTGGATTAGGTTTTTAGCTAGCTTGAGCATAATTGTTCAAATATTTTTGGAAAATTAGATGTGTTTGGTCATAGTTATGAAAATATATTTAATTTTTTTATAATATATAAAACATAATTTAGACCCATAAGTTCTAAGAATTATAAAAAAAAAAAATGCTTAGTTTGGCACAATTTTTAGACTCTCGGCAAGCACACATTTTTGATGATTATAAGTTTGGCACAAATTTTCTATTTAATAATAATGGGATAAGTTTTCTGATTTCTCTCGGTGCAGGTTAAGTGTCCATGGGGAAGAGAACGGTGAATTAACATGCCATGGTTAATCATGGGGGATTTTAATGTTGTGTTAAAGATGGAGTAGACTAGGAGGAAATCCTATAAGTCTAGTTGAGGTTGCTGATTTTCAGAATTGTGTGGAGAGATGTGGACTAATAGAAATGACTCAACAAGGTAGTAGGTATTCTTGGAGTGATAGACATGGTGACAATAGAATCCTTTCAAAGTTAGATTGGGTATTTGTCAACACTGATTGGCTGAACTCCATGCCAGACTACTATGCAAATTTTATGCATGAGGGGATTAGTGACCATTGCCATGCAAAGCTAATGATTCTAAATGGCCCAAGAAGGAAACGAACATCATTTAAGTTTTGCAATATATGGGATAGTCACCCTAATTTTCAATCGATTATCAAGCAAGTATGGGACAAACAGATAGAAGGGTGTATGATGTTGCAGGTAGTGAAGATGTTAAACTATAGAGGATGAGAATTTTGAATGGGGAGCATTTCAGAAACAGATGAAGATAGGATAGCCCTGAATGTGGCTCAAACAGCTTTGCACTTGAATCCCACTAATCATGACCTACAGCAGGAAGAAAAAATGAGTTATCAGAGATTTAAAAGGTCATCCTACATGGCAGAAGCTTTCCTCCAACAAAGGAGTAAGTCAAATTGGACAACACACGATATTTCTTCTCAGTAATTAAACACAGGAAGTTGTAACAAGCTATTGTTCAGATTCATAATGAGCAGAATGTGATCCAGACAGACCAAACCAACAAGTTATTGCAAAGGCTAATGATTAACAACTGACAGACCCAAAGTTAGCAATACATTTACCCATAAAGAACTTAAATTTACATAATCAATTCACATGGCATAAAACAATATTTACATCAAGAAAATGTACAAGCAGCAAAATAAGAAAACAGGAACAAAAAAATGAAACAAGAACTGTATGAAAGAAATTACTACAAAGTACAAATTCCAGGAAGATCAAGGTTTTTCATTTTACTTTTCAAAATGTATAAAAATCTTGCTCTAAGCCAACAAACAGCATCACTGTGTAATTTTTTATTTTATTTTTTGAAATAAGAAACAACATCACTGTTTATGCCGCAGAATTATGAACTAGTATCCAGTATCGGATGCAATTATGAAGAAAAGAAAAGAAAAAACAGTTCATAAGTTTTTCCGGCTTAAAACACTGAAAAATGTTCCCTTGTCATGCATTAGCTGCACTATTGTCCTTATTTTCATTTTCCAAGGTATCAGGTTTGGTGCTGACCGCGGGGGCAGCATCCATCAAGCTGGCAGCAATTGCAGCTTTCAGATCCTCATCTTCTTCATCTAAAAGCATACCTTGTTCCTCGTATTGGCGGTAGGGAACAGATTGCCACTGAGTTTGACCACTTCTGCTACCTGTTCTCTGCGCAGCATTGCAAGACTTGGTAATCCTCTCCGCATCTTCTGGTAATAGCCACTGTCCATATCCACTAGAAGCTTCAGAAGAAGAGATTGGACATTCCTTGGGAAATTTTCCCCTCACCAGGAAAATGCTCCAGCCAAAGCCTTTCAAGGAGTCCAGATATGCTGAAAGGTAAAATTTGGAAAGGTGCTCAGGAGCGGGCTTGAGACTGTCAAAGTTGTACCACTCCCCATTTACTTTCCTGATACAGAACCAATGGTTCTGCAAGTGACAGATAAACGCATTTTCCAGTTCTGGGTCAATCTGAGCCGGCTCAGCAACTGGGCTATCCAGTGGAATGATTTGAAGATCCCACACTTCCAATACCTTCTGCAAAACCTGTAACCAAATTTCAAGTCAGAATTTAGCTTCTAGAGCCAAAGCAGGAAGGTGATTTAAAGAAAATCATTGGAAAAATAGCATCGTAGTCACAGGATTATGCAAGTCGTATGGTCATAGTGTCTCACACCACTTAGTGGAAACTAGTTATCTCACATGTTATTTGTCTCTCAAACTCAAACACATTAAACAAAACCTTGTGCTAGATAAATGAGCATAAACTCAAGCTAAAGCTACATACTACAGGACAAACTAGAGTTCTGCATCTCCACCATAATTTTGTCGTCTGGTATTTCAACTTTTCTCTCGGATTCACTAGCTAGTATATTTAATGTTGACCTAAAAATCATTACTACCAGCATATCCATTGAAAAGGTGATCATTCGCCAGAAAGGATGAACAACATGAGAACAAGCAAGAATGCACATTGCATCGAAGAAAGGAGAAATACAAAAAAGATAACCAGAACTTTAAATTCGAAAACAGCATACAGATATGCAATTTGGAACATTACAATTTAATTTCTGGTTCTCAAGAATCAAGACACAAGGCTAAGTGACCGAAACGAGCATCAACCTGCCTCTAAACACTTCCCATGGTAATTACGTTCTTTATAAGCTTTCCACACATAAAACATGTTCTTCTTACACTAACACAAACCACAAAGGATGTTGATAATTATTATCATTTCTTCTATATCTGTTGATAAAATAGGCTTGCTGGGCACTCCCATTATCACAAAAAAAGGGGGCTTGCTATGCTGAAGTATTTGATTGATTGAATGAATTTGAATTTTACCTAATATTTAAAATATTTGACACGGGTTTATATAGCATGTGCTTTCATTCACATGATTACTCTTTATATTGGGAGGAAAGGATGTGATATTCGATTATGAGACTAATATCAGACAGCACTTACTGTAGTCACAAAGCTACTTTCGATCTTTCCTATTTTTTACTTTTTTATTACAGTGGTGCCTAGGCCAGTTTGCGTGCATCTCAAGTAACCTATTTCACCAGGTACCAACTAGCTCTTACGAGCAAAAGCATCAAGCTACTTCTTTTTTTTTTAATGACAGCATCAAGCTACTTCTAATCAAAACTCTTCCACAACTTACCTAAGTTATAGATAAATTTCATCAAATTAATTTCACAATGAGGACAAAAAGAAAATCATAACTAAAGAAGAAACCAAAGTCATTTGCAAAACAACATTTGCAGAACAACAGGAACCAGAAAAAAAGTTCACCAACAGTTTTGTGAACAAAATGTCACAGAAATATAGCGATTTTCATCTATATTATGTTCTCTCCGCCTTATTTTTCCTCAAAGTCTATTACTTAACTCTCTTTTTTTTCCGGACAATACTAGTGTCAAGCCAACTTTGCATCCCGGGTTATCCATCAAATACCTGCTACCCCCTATAACACATGTATCGAATAAGTCTGTCCCCCAAAACTATGGGAGATGACAAGAATTCACCTAGTTTCGCCTCTATTTGGATTCGAACTTCGCTAGGTTGTACTCCACCTCATCAACCACTAAGCAACATCCCAGGGCCTTTTCTTCACTTCCTTTTTTTATAAAGTTTTTTTTGGGTCACATTTAGAGTGTGCCATATTTTTGTGTACTGTGGTGATTAATTACTAGATTAAAAGAATGAATACAAGGGCAGTTCATTTTTAAAAGCTGCTTGGAAGAAAACAGAAAAGCCACAAGAAAATTAGACCTTGTTACCTGTACAGAACATAAAACCACAACAAATCTTGCAAGCATAACAGGTCTTATAGACTTGAGATTTAAGCTCGGACGAGAGTGACATATGGAGCCTTCTCCTCTTCATAAGACTCAATTCCTATCCCACTAAATGTTATAGAAATAGTTAAGACGATAATTTCATGTTTCTTTATTGTGCCGGAATTTCGATATCCATCTCATTCATTGGCACGATATCATCATGTTAAACTTGGATTCTGCGTTCTTTATATACAAGATATCTGCAATAGAAGGTTGGGTTCTGCGTTCCTTCATAATAAATATTTATAACCTACATAACTGACAAGATATTACTTAACTTTATAGGTCTACAATCTACACATTATGTCAAATACAATTTCTACAGTCATACAAGTTCAGTTATGGCTAAGCTAAGTGTTCAGATATTAGAAAGCACAAAATAAATTCATCTTACAAACTTCACCCAGAAATACAAAGCAAATTTAGACCACCACCACACAAAGGTCCCTTAATGGCATGTAATAAAACCAGGTAATCATGCTACAGAAGAGGATTTTCAGCGTTCCTATTACGTACTGTAGGTGATCATGATAATTCTTTATGTAGGAAAGAGATGACTTCTGATTAGGAGACTAACAGCACACCACATTTGCCGGAGACTAACAGCACACCACAGTTGCCGGAGACTAACATCACAGAGCATTTACTGCAGTCATATCAAGGTATTTTAATCAAAATTCTTTCACAACTAAAATACCTTAACTCAACTTAGAGTTCCCAAATTAACTTCCAATGTGAGGATTGAAGAGAAAAATTAACCAAAGTAGAAACCAGAGTAATCTGCAAAAAGAAAAGGATCAGAGGAAAGGACCCATCAAGGGATTTGTTAACAGAATGAGTAACTTACACACAGTGATCACCATCTAAGTTATGTTCACCTCTTTCTTTTTCTTCTCCTTCCTTTTTATCTCTTTTTTTTCCATTCAGAGTTGGGGTGGTTTAGATCATGCCATATATGTTACATAATATGGTGATTATTTGCTAGATCTAAGAACGAGAATAGCTCCTATTTAAAAGTTGAACCTATCAGTGCATAAATTCAGCTTTAAATAATGCTTCTCCTTTTTTACTTGAATAATCACACTGAATCAGTTACTTCCTTATGTTGAGTCATGTAGTTCTATCAAGGAAGAATTTGATTAACTTGCAGCATATTACACAGCTAACAACCTAGTATGAACACCTTTTCCGGTGACTTTTCAACAGGAATTTCCCACCTTTGTTCTTCTCAACCCTAACTATACCTTCTGTTGTAGTTTGTTGTCATTATTTTCTTCTATTTACTTTCTTTTCTTCATTTTTTCACGGGAAAATAGGATTTTTTTTAAGCTAGTTTTAAGTCATATGGCATCTCTCAATTTAGATCAAGTGCAAAAACCTTGTTCGAATGGACTAAACTAGAAGGTGGTGATTAACTGCTTATACTTGGTATAGAGGGGACACCGACATTACTGCCTTAAGAATTGATAGAATCTTGATATCTGGAGAGTGGGATAACATTAGCAATATCAGAGTGACAACTGATCATATCCTTGATATATTGCAATGTGGAGATTCGGAGCAACAAAAATCATATTTCAAGTTCGGCAATTGGTGGCTGAATACTGATGGCTTTGTTAACATAGTTAAGAGTTAGGGGACAACATTTTATTTTTCAGGAAAACCTGACTACTCTCCCTGTTTCAATATATTTGATCTACTTTCCATTTTACTCCATTTCAAAAAGAATGATGACCATTCCCTTTTTAGCAACACTTTAATTCCAACTTTGCACCTGACATGTGACATATCTTTACTTTAAGACCACAATATTCATAAGTCTTCTTTACTTTAAGACTACAAGATTAAAGCGCACTTTGGTACATTTGACATATCTTTACTTTAAGACCACAAGATTCATAAGTCTTCTTTATTTTCTTAAACTCCGTGCCAAGTCAAGATAGGCCAAACAAATTGAAACGGAGGGAGTATAATTTAGTTTGTAAAATGAAAACCTTGAAAGGTAAACTGAGGGAGTGGAGTAAAGGCAACCGGCAACCTGAAAGTACAGAGATCAAACTTGCTCAATCAATCGGCAGTGTTGGACAAGGTACTGAAAGGCAGAGTCTTACGGAGGAGGAAATGGTGGAGAAGGCATCATTGCTCATGAAGCATGAAGAACTGCTAAAGAATGAAGAAGCGGCATCGAGGCAAAGATCCAGGGTCATTTGGTTTAAGAAAGGAGAGAGGAACACAAAGTTCTTCCATCGACTGCCAATGCCCACAAAAGATGTAACAACATTGACCAATTAATGATCCAGGATGAATTAATATCATAACCACAAAAAATCAAGAATGAGATTATGGAATTTTAAAAAGAAACTCTACACAAAGACTGAAGATTGGACCTGCAATCAACTTTGAGACTTTTCCAACAACAACCGAAGAAGAAAAGGAGTTGTATTAGAGCAGATTTGATGAACAAGAAGTCCTGGGATGTTTGAGAATGTGTAATATGGATTAGGCACCAGGCCCTAATTACTTCACAATGGGATTCTTCATCAAATGCTGGGAGGTGCTCAAACATGACATCATGGGGTATTTCACAATTTGCATTCTAATGCTTTCTTTGAAAGGAGTTCCAATGCAACCTACATTGCTTTGATTCCCAGGAAGAAAGGTGCAAAGAAGTTAAGAGACTTCAAACCTATAAGTCTCATAGGCAACATTTACAAGATTATTGCAGAAGTCCTGACTGATAGACTGAAAAGGGTAATGGAAAAATTGGTAGATTCCCACTAGATGACAATCATAAAAGGAAGGCAAATAATGGATGCCATACTTAGAGCCACTGAAGCAGTGGACTCAAGACAGAAGTGGAAGAAGCCTGGTATTCTTTGCAAGCTAGATAATGAGAAAGCATATGACCATGTGAACTTGAATTTCTAACTAAGTATGCTACAACAAATGGGCTTTGGAGTGAAATGGATAAAAATTTGTGTTTCTAGATTCTCAATCATTATTAATGGCTCCCCAGAAGGAGTTTTTCCAGCTCAGAGAGGTTTGAGGCAGGATGACCCCTTGTCCCCTTTTGTTACCTAGTTGACATGGAAGGGTTAAACAACATGATCATAACTACCAGTCTTAATGGGTGAATTAAGGGCTTTGAGGTAGCCATGAATGGTCATTACAGTAAAGAGATAACACATCTCCAATATGTTGATGACACCTTGATATTATGTGATGCAGAGGTAGAACAATTGAGAATTTTGAGAACTATCTTAGTTCTTTTGGAAGGTATTTCATGTTCCAATATACTTAACTATAGGGATTCTAAATATTTCATATATACACAAGGAATGGGTTCTTATGATATTAATAATGTCCTAATTCTTAACAGCAACAAATACTCCACATAAGAAAAATTAAGAATGAACGACCACATGTGTCTTCTCATAATGACCATCTAAATCTTAGAAATGTTGTGGGAGCTAATAATTCCCAATTTTAAATCCCTAACTGGTTATCAGTGTATCACTCTGAGCTAGACAAGTAAAACTTGTGTGAATCGTAAGCAATTCAAGGAGAGAACTGCAATCCATTAGGACTTAAGAGGATTTTCTATTCAACAATAGAGCAAGTGAACTAGTACAGATTTGCATCTACCCAAGATTGACTAGGTTATATTCCTATTCAAGCTCAACAGAGGTTCAAGCAAATCAAGTTCACCTAATTACATGTTTGTATATTATACACCATCAATTACACTAGGGCCAAACATATTTAGCATACACATGGCAGGACTAACTAAACCATAAAGTGTTTTTTTATGACGGTAGTGCCCGAGCCAGCTTGGTACACCTCGTCTATTCACGGGCTATTGCTACCTTTCACGAGCACAGGTACCAGTTAGATGGGAAAAATCACTTAATGTTTTTTGCCTCTGTTGGGATTTGAACTTGAGATCTCATCCGGTCAAACCTCTCTAAAAGACTAGGCCAAAAAAAAGCAATAATTCTTATTCTACCAATCTACTAATACAGTCAAACCTCTCTATAAAAGTATAACTTGTTCCGATATGTTTTGATTGTTATAACGAAATGTTGTTATAGAAAACATATGATACAACATAACATGAGAAATCAGTTCCACATAAAACATGGTTGTTATAGTGAAATATTGTTATAGAGGATGGTTGTCACAAAAAGGTCTGGATGTACGTGGCTGTCAACCTATAATCACGCTGAAATTCAGCTAGAACAGTTCAAACCCTTCGCGAAGTAGGATTATGAGTTTTAACACAGGATTTTAGAATGATTTGAACTGTTCAAGTTACTAGTTTCTCGTTAAAGCTAAATATTCATGAAAAGAAAAAAAATCATACAATAAAAGCTTGAAACTACAGAAAACCTCTTGCAATTTCCTTATCGTTCTTAGTTTTGAATTAACATTAGAAGCTAACTAATACTGACTCATTGAGTTGCGCCATTAGTCACCCAAAGTCAAATACAGTGAAACAAAACATCAAAATAAGCAACTTACGTATCAATTTTCCTAACAAAATACAATCACTTCCATATGCTCAACAAAAAGTAAAAACATCTACTACTCATTAAGCTTTCATTCATAAAATTGCCCCAAAATCATAAGACTTCAATTTTCAATTAGCATAAACGCATAAAAAAAGAAAACCCAAGTGGGCAGCCAGCAGTGAAGAGCTGAAGTAACAATCTTGGAAACCAAAGTCCGAATCCCAGCAAACTACAACAGTAACTAAATCCCTCACGTCTATCTAGGGCTTGGTGGCACATCTTCCGATACATATACCAATAGATTAGTGGAAGTGCACCTAAACTGCTTAATCTGACCCAGAGCATCATGTTATTCGAACTAATTATTCTAAAAAAAGAGGAAGTAGGCAAGGGAGTGAACCTGGATGCTGAAATCTCCGTCAAGGGAAACATTATGAGACTCTTCGGGAACAAAGTCGCCGCTGCCTTGAACCATCATCTGCTGCTCCGTACGGTCGAGATCGGAAGCGACTGCCGCCAAATCGAACTCTGAGAAGAAAGGTCCTTGTAAAACGGTGTTTACACAATGTACAGCGCAAAGCTTAGATTCTTGTACCTCGTGGTACAACATCCCTCCATTGCTAACTCCTTCCATTCTCCCCCCTACTGTTTTTTAGCCTTATCAGGAAGCCAAAGTAACCTTAGGTTAGGGTTTCGATCAGCAAACTGCTATTTTCGTTTTTTTAAAAAATATCTGTGGAAATAAATTTAAGAAATTGGAAATGTAAAGTTGAAGGTAGAACTGGTGACACTTGAGAAGCTCCCTTTTTCTTAATTGACACGTCTGCTGATATTCTCCGCCACAACTCCAAAATGAAGGATAACATAATCAGTGTAGCTCCTAGCGCTGCGACCATCATCCATAAGCTGCGTCGAATCAATATCGGGATTAAAATAAATTGTAAAAGTAATTAAGTCAATGCTTATTTGTTATGGATCTATTGGCTCGGACACTTGAATCTATTGTAACGATCCGAACCGTCGTTATTTATGAAGGGCAAAATGTCGTGAGTAACTAGACCCCACTGTCCCGCCAGAGCGGGATGCTGCTGCTACGGCTGCGGCGCCCCAGAGGGACGAGAGCGCCAGAGCGGGATGAGAGCGCCAGAGCGGGATGGTCGGAGGGCAGAACTTAATGACGCGAAGTCTTATTTCCTCCTTTTTCCTAAGTGCCAAAAAGAGGCGAGGGTCACCCGAGAAACCCTCAAAAGGCTGCTCTAGGCTTGGGAATGAAGGAGAAATAGATTTCTAGCGCAAGGTTGACGACAACTCGCTGATTCCCGGCCAAAATCTACCGTCTCGTTGTCCGGAAGCCAGGATTGGAGCTACAATCCCTCTGTAGCTGCTTGGCGCCCAGGTAGGCTAGGTTTACTTACTTGAGTAGTCGTAAATTTGTGCTCACTGCGTAATATATTGCTAATTGACGGTAGAATTCATGTTTAGGCCTTCGGGCACGGAAAAGGGACGGTTGTACATGTACTCTTAGTTGTTAAATATGACGTGCACCGTGGGGGGGGTGGGAACCTTGTCCTGTGAACCAGGGGTAGGTGATGGTTCGACTTTCCGTTTGTGTTATATATACTTGTTAATTGCTCAATTGTATGTGTGCATGTATGTGAATAGAGAAATATGAAACGAACCTAATAAAGTGACTAAGTATGGACAATTACATGCCATGACCCTGTTACTTGACTGTGTGACTATGTGAACTGTTCTTTATGGGTGTGATTATGGTTGTGGTTGTGCTGACTGGACCGGGTGTCACGTTCCGCCACATATATTGGATCGGGTGTCACGTTCCGATACATATATGGGACCGGATGTCACGTTCCGACACATATATATTGGATCGGGTGTCACGTTCCGACACACTAACAGTTTGAGTGTAGGTTCCATGAGAGGACCATTTGTGACTACTACATTCATATCTAACTGTCATTGATATTGGGGAATTGTATACTGCTCCTAAAATGATGACTGATTATGCATCTCGGTATATGAGTTTTTAATGTGTTGTGGTTACCTGCTTATATCTCGTTTACTGGAATTAACTATGAGTGATCATGCCCAATCTGTATGTTGTCTGGTAAGTGGAGACCGAGGGTCCATGTGTTACTATCGGCTATTTTTAGAGAGGTTGTCTGTGTACTTAAACAATGAGAAGTGGGGTAGTGTTCATGATGCAAAAAGTAGTTAGATTCTACCTTGGGAAGGGGATTCATATTCAAAACGGTTAGCGAGCCTTGATAGAGTATATTATGTGGTCAAGGGCTGAATTGTGAGGCAGAAGAAGCGAGGGCATGTCGTGAGTGGTTGGCCGGTTGGTAGTGGTTGTATTCGGGAACTCCTCTATGAGATAGAAGGGTTAAGCTATGATCAAGAACAGAGCGAGCAGGGTGATAGAGTAGGGGGTTAGAGTCAAGTGTACTAGTACGTTTAAGGTATACAGAAATGGTAAAGGCAAGCAGATAAAGGTTGAGGGGTGTACTTTCTTATTGCATGTTTCCTACTGGTTGATTTCCTTATATTATGTGGTGGGCATCGGGTTGACCGATGATGCCTACCAGTACGTGTTGTTTGTACTGATACTACTCTTGCTATGCCATTTGGCATAGTCTGGTTGCAGGGTCAGTGATGTTTCATAGGTGAAGACGAAGACAATCTTTAACAATTTCTACTCTTCCTTCTCTGTGGTGGGAGCTGTGTCATTAGTTGCTGTATTTTATATCATGTAATCTTAGAAGCTCTTGTACATGTTTGGACTAGATCCCTGGGGGCATTATTTATTTTACAAATTTAACTTTGGAATGTTTAAATCTCCAGTTTTCTTAATCTTCCGCATGCTTTTAACCGTTTGGGGATCAAGGGTCCTCCTACCCAAGTGTTAGAGTAGGTGCGTGCACGGCCTGGTGGGTTGGGTCGTGACACTATTCCATCAGAAACAATCGAGTGCAGTACTGGAATACTTCAATCCTTAATTAAAGGTTTCGAATTCAAGTTCGAGAAAAATTTATTAGGAGAGTCACTTTTGAATAAACACTGCAATGCGTGATCCGAATTTAATTGACACTTTTATATAGTTTCACGGATCTATAAAGGTTGACAAAAAAATTAACAAAATGTTTATCATGGCAATGTACTTATTGTTAATATTGTTCGAATTAAATAATCAAAAACACACTTAAAGTATTTCAATTTTTCGAGTTTCATGTGTGTTTTTTAAAGTGATTATGGGCACAAAGGTTTCATTTATTAGATGTGTGAGCTCTACTTGAATTATTACTAACTATTTATCAAACTACGCCTCAATTATAGATTATTTTATATTTCCACCTAAAGTATCACCATCGTTCAGGTAGCTAGGAAAAGAGAAGTTAAAGTTGTTTTTAATAAATAATTGGTTATGATTCAAATAGAAAACTTGCATGACTGATAGTTTAAATATAAAATTCGAAAGTTGTATTTTGACCCTTTACTTTTATTATTATATTATTAAAATTTTCTTATTAGTATTATTATTGTTTTTTTTTTTTGTATTTTATTATTAATATTTTTATTCTATAATATTTTTATCGTAGCTTTTACTTTTGCATTTGTGAGGTTTATGAAATTACTCTATAAAGTAAAGTAACTTTTAGAAGACAAAATAAAAATAAATAATTTTAATGTTCAATTACCACTTGAGCAATCAATTCAATATACCAAAAAGGACTAATATATTTTTAGTAAATAGTCATAACACTTCATAAGAAAATTATTTATAAAGATATTCACGTTGTAAAAGCTTGAGAGATATCTAAATGAAACATATCAGTGGTCAAAGAGCTGTAATTTGAGCTATAATTCAATATAATGATAATAACATATTCAATGTAATTCGATGACTGAAGTATGATGATGATAACATATACGTAAATCTTATTAATATCCTTGTGGACAGAGAGTTGTTTTCAAAAGATCCCCGACTCAAAAGAGAAGAGAGAAGGAAAAAAGAGAAATGTTGGAAAAATAGAGGAAAAAATCAAACCATGCATGCAACAGAAAAAATAATATTACAATGAATAGCAAGATACAAAGCAAATAAGCAACATATACTAAAACATATAAAAGAATAAGAAGCTACGTAAATATCAAATAATACTACTAGTAAGAAAATATGTAGAGGCGACTTGACTATCCCTCCTAGAGTGCGACATTAATTATTCGGTTATCTACTGCCCTTCTATCTCAATTCTCGACCTTCATACCTTCTTATTTAGAGTCATGTTCTATATAAGATGAAGTGGCGTCATAGCTTTCCAATCACCTTTCCAATTCTTCTTCACCTCTACCTTTCTTAATTAGCTCTTGCAATAGCTAACATCTCACACCTTTTTAATGACGCAGCCGCACACCTCTTCTTCACATGATTCCCAAATGATCAACTTAGTCTCGCTTTTCTTCTTTTGTCCGCTATGGAAGTCAATGCCACCTTATTTCGTATTACTTAATTTCTAATTATATTCCTTTTAGTACGGTCACACATTCATCTGAGCATCTTTATCCATGTTATAATGATTTTATGGACGTGGACGTATTTGATTGGCTAACAATTCACCTCATACATCAAAGTTAATCTAATAATCACTCTATAGAACTTACCCTAATCTTTGAAGACATATTTTTATATCACATTATCCCGAAAATGAGCCTCCATTTTACTTTTTCCACTCAAGTATAATGTACGACATTCTCATCAATCTCACCGTTTCCTAAAATTATAAAAATACAACAAGTTTGAGTCTCAGCAGTTTCTTAATGACCATTATCTGGATAAAGTTGTCATAACCCAATTTAATGAAGTTGTAAGGATGCCTACATCTTATTGTATTTTGATAGATGAATCAATTTATATTAAATCATTTATTATAATTAAAAAAACGATAATGAAGAATTTAATTTAATAAAAAATCACGATAACAAAGCCAAAATATCAAAAGTGCAAAAAACACATTAAAAAAAGAATTGAAGACGTGAGACAGGAGCTTTGTTGAAGATAAATAATATGTCAAAAGTGTTGAATACATTACCAAAAAGGAAATACACAAAAAGAAATAAATAAAAATAAAGGAAAGTCAGTTGAACATCTCATTCTAAAATCTCTTTCAACTTTCTAAATACAATTACGACCTCCATTAATGTTGAGATATACACTCAAAAATGCAGCAAGTATAATATGAACACAAAAATCAGCATATACTCAAGAAATTTGATCTATAATTCAAGAAAATGATAGCCATCATAATAAAAGACTATAAGTTGACAAAAAAATGGAAAAAAAAAAACTGTTTTTTCTAATGGTAAGAAAAAAAGAAAAGGAGAGAATACATTAAATTTCTTAGAAACTAAATAATAGAATCAAACAGAACCAATCAAAGCACTACACATATACCATAAGTATTTGCCATGATTTAATTATAATAATTGATTTTCAATTTCTGGGGACTTCAAATTCTATTGAAGTTTCTTGTTGAGCAAGTTGAGAGCTGAGACCATTTTACCTTTCTCCGGCGAAATCCAGTTGTAAGTTCTCTACATTTCTTTCTTTGCCGGAACCCTAAATTTTAGTGACTGGTTTTAAGGTACTCCTTTTCGTTATGCTAGACTTGTTTAGTCAATGTTGTTAGGTTACATAATCTGCTCTTTATTCGTCTAGCTTAGTGCTCAATGCTGGATCTAATTACTTGAAACTTCAATGATTAAGCTAATAGTTTCTCTGAGATTGATAAAAAAAAAATTGATTTAAGGATCATCAGAGAGAGATGCTGGTTGAGCTTTCGATTAGTTCTACTCAAGTGTTATAGTTTTGATTTTTGCTGTTTATTGTCTTCCCTGGAGCTCGTGCAAACTTTAGTGCACCGGGCTACCGTTTGCCATTATTGTCGTTATAGATACTACTTAACTATACCTCTAAAAAAAACCCTATGATTTGCGAGGATTTTGATGGGCTACCTACCATTTCCTACCAACAACATAGGTACTGAGTAACTCTGTTCAACAAGGCTTGGAAAGTGTGGAAGACATTACCTAATATTTTTGCCTCAGCTGTGATTTTAACCTGAGGTCTCGTGTTCTCAACTGACCAATAGGCCATGCCCTTGGGTGCCATTTGTAGGGAATTCTTGTTATGCTTGTCCTTTTGGAGTCCAATGAAAGATTTTGTTGTCCAATTTGAAGGACAGAATGGTTGAGAATAAAATGAAATCAAGAGACACACAGTTGGTGGCGTGTGACTTGTATCCGTTGAGTTTACTACCAATATGTGACAACATACTTGGTGTCCATGCTTCATAGTAGGTGATGCACATGATAAGCTTGAGAAAGGGAATGGGTTAATTCAAGCAACTATGCATCATAAACGAAGATAGCATGTCAAAAATCTCAACATTCAATTCCAAGCTAGTTGTTGTTGGCTCGGCAGTATGAATCCTCATTATTGTTCTTCTCCATTTAGACCCATCTCATTCCAACGTTCTATAAATTTGGTTTTCTAACCTTAAAAGTTCTCTATGTGTTCTACTGACGTACAAATTCCCAACAAGATTAAATAGACTTCTAGCAAATATTGGACTAATGGAAGTGTACCAACAAGACTAAGCCAGTTTCTTTTGAGTATCAAAAGCCAATAAGGAAATGATTATGAAGGTGAAAGTGCAGGACAGAGCACCTTACTATTGTGAGTCTACATTAAAACACTGAAGTTGTAGTATTCATAATGGATGTCACATTGTAGTCTTGTGACTCCAAACTGTCTTGTGGGGTTCTTATGAACATGACTTCTAAGGACTGAGGTTGAAGAAAGTGTAATGAGATGGAAAATTCTAACAAATGGACAATGTGATCAACTAGAAAAAACTGATAGAAGGTGGGGAAACTTTTGTATTGAGCATAAAAAGAAGAAAAAAGGAGGAGCTGTGGGTTATATTCCTTTTTGGAGTGCAGGGCTCTAAATCTATGTTTGATATGCTGTAATCAATGTTTCTTTGAGAAATCATGGCATCAGATCTGTGCAAAAGTAGCAAAAATGTATCTTGAAAGGCTGCTTCAAGACATGACTGCCTTTAGATTGTCTCTTCTTTTCATGGGATTTTATGGACAGCCTTCACTATGTTTTAATGTGACGAGTTTGGATGCTATCTTCTAAGCAAAAGTTAGACTACCCCCAGTTGCAGAACTATTTGGCATCTCGATGCCTCAATTATGTTGATAGAGTAATGCACAATATCCATAAATGCTGATGGCATGACGTGGCTGCCAAAAAGAGGCATTACTAATGTAGAAGGTCTAAACAAAAGGATTTTTGTTATTGAATTATCAGTTTTTCTTTTGATAGGAAATGCATGTGCACCAAGGAAATGCCATTTGATTTAGTGAGTGGTTTATTTATGGCATCATTTAATGTACAATCAAATTCCCTTCGGTTCATGCATCAAATTTATCCTGTTTCAAATGTGTGTAATCTGCCACTTGAGGACTTTCTGCTTACAATTGTTTGCAGGAAGAAGTTCTTGTTGGATAGTTTTGTTGCACACAGTTAATTTTTGAAGTTTCTTGAATTCATACTACATGTGCAATATAAATTACTTAAGGAAATCTTGACTGGTACCCTAAAAGTTTTTTGGTATTTGTTGCAGAATTCACAATGTCAAGAAGATATAACAGTCGCACAACTATCTTCTCCCCTGAAGGTCGTTTATATCAGGTTGAATATGCAATGGAAGCTATTGGAAATGCAGGCAGTGCAATAGGTATCTTAGCTAAAGATGGTGTGGTGTTGGTAGGTGAAAAGAAGGTCACTTCAAAGCTTCTCCGGACCTCGACATCCACTGAGAAGATGTACAAGATTGACGACCATATTGCCTGTGCTGTGGCTGGAATGATGTCAGATGCCAACATCCTCATTAACACTGCTAGGGTTCAAGCTCAACGCTTTACTTTTGCTTATCAAGAACCAACTAGTTCAGTCTCTGTGCGACACCAAGCAAGGCTACACAGTTTGGTGGGCTTCGTCCATTTGGTGTTTCCTTTCTTTTCGCTGGCTGGGACAAGAACTATGGCTTTCAACTGTACATGAGTGATCCAAGCGGCAATTATAGTGGTTGGAAAGCTGCAGCAATTGGGGCCAACAATCAACCAGCACAGGCAATGTTGAAGCAGGACTACAAGGATGACATGACAAGAGAGGAAGCTGTTCAACTTGTTTTGAAGGTGCTTAGTAAGACTATGGATAGCACTAGTCTTACCTCAGACAAGCTTGAACTGGCAGAGGTATACCATACCAATGGTAAAGTCAAATACCAAGTGCACTCACCGGAATCTGTGAACAAGTTGCTCATACAGTATGGATTGACCCTACCTGATCCAGAGGCCGCCTAAAACACATTTCTGACTTTGAGCATGTTTCAGCTATCTGATTACTGGATAGGCTGTTCACTGACTTGTCCATAAATTCGTGCCTAGATATTTTCTGTCTTTATTCACTTCCTTAGATGGCAAAGTCCGCTGCCTTGTGCTAATGGGAAATTGGAAATATAATTGGGTACTTTTTGGTGCTTTGCAGTCTCCTATATGCTTGTTATGTTGTATAATGATATTCTGACTCAGTGCTGGGTAATAATCGAAAACATGAAGCATTAGAGCCCACCTCCTTAAGTTTTCGATAAGAGGCCTCGAATTTGGAGACGTATTTTTGATTAAAAAAATGCACTGATCTAGTGCCACACCTTACCACAGATTGATACCACTTTGTATCAATTTAGGGGTTATTAGGACCCGTCAAACTTAAAGTATGTAGTATAATTAGAAAGATGACAAAGAAAGTTTGACTGGGTTCTAATAAAAATAAGGGAACCGAAAAAATAGCGCAGTATTCCATTAAAAAAATTCTGATTTTATGACCAATTGGTTGTATTCTCATTTCTCCAGCTATTACTATATGTCCAACCGCCCCCTCTCCTTCATGTGATTTTTCTTGGGAATTGTATCAAACAAAGCAAACAACAAGATCTGCAAGTAGCTTAGATTTGCTTCTTACAGAAAACCATGGCTGAAACTCAAGAAACAATTTTCAAGTCAGTACAAGAACTGGCAAATGGCAATCAAGTTCCAGAAAAATATATTCATACACAAGGGTCAATCAATAGCTCTTCTCCTCTGCTGGATGTGCCAGTGGTTGACCTTAGCCTTCTCACATCGCCTGCCAGACAACAAGAGCTCAACAAACTTCAATCAGGCCTCAAGTTCTGTGGCTGCATCCAGGTTTGATTTTTATAATCTTGAAAATGGTCTTTTTTTTAAAACTTGGCTTGTGATTGACAGAAAGATTTGGGGGTGGTATGGTCAAGGGGTGAGGTTTGGGGGAATTGAGTGGGTGGGAAGGAGATAATAAACTTGAAATGTCACTTATACAACTTGTTTTCCTATTTCCATTAGTAAAGTCATTTTCCTCATTTTTAAGTATTCTGTTTTTCTAGAAAAAATGTTTTCCAAACATTTTGACCAACTAAAGATAAGGAAATCGGAAACACACCCTACATGTAAGAATGAGGGGCCCATGTAAATTTTTGGCTATGGGTTCATCAGAAACCATAACTTCCAATACGGATTATAGATATGTACGCACGTGAAATCATAATATAACTACCAAAGGATGTGGTACAATGGTGGGGCTGCTCCGCCCTTGACTAGAGGTTTCGGGTTCAAGCTCTGGATATGGAAAAATCCTTGGTAGGGGACACTTCCCCCCAAATAGAGTCCTACGCATCGTGAATCTGGATTAGTCGGGCTGCAATGTGGGTAATTGATAGAAATAAAAAATATTAAAATACATAATATTAGAAATGAACCGATAATCTCAGGTATCACAAATTGAAATCCCGCCACATCTAAGAATAGTTAAAGAAAAAGGGTATCACGAGGGGATGATAGTAAAGTAGTAGTAAATGAAACGGATATGAACACAAATCTTTATGCTCTCTGCACTCCTGGTCGCAGTGGCGGATCTAGGATTTTAAGGTTGTGGGTGCTCTCTTAGTTTAAGAGTGGCGGAGTCTGCAAAATATATATTTTTTAAAACGTATTAAAAGTGAGTTGGATTTTAAGGTTGTGGGTGCTCTCTTAGTTTAAGAGTGACGGGGTCTTCAAAATATATTTAAAATAAAACATATTAAAAGTGAAATTTGAACTCAGGCCGAGCAACACTAAGAGCAACCTTAAGCACCCACCAAGAGCCATTAGACCAATCAAACCATTTGTTCATTGGGTGCTCTATATTAATTTTATACAAATTCTTCTTAATGTCTACATAGATATATGCTCGAGCACCCGGAGGACTCTATGTGGGTCTGCCCCTGCCTGGTTGCAATATCCGTTTAACAAATGAATTATGATATTGGAAATTCAGGTCATAAATCACGGACTAGCAGATTCATTTCTTGACAAAGTGCATGAAATTAGCAAACAGTTCTTTGCTCTTCCAGCTGAAGAGAAGCTTAAATATGCCAGAACAGTTGATGACATTTATGGATACGGAAACGATTCAGTTCTTTCAGATAAGCAAAAGCTTGATTGGACTGACAGATTGTATCTAAATGTGTTCCCTGAAGATAAAAGAAACCTCAAATTGTGGCCCCAAAAACCTGAATGTTTCAGGTACATCTTCTCTGCTTTTACTCCGAAATGAACAAGTTAAGATGCACAGGGCTAACAAAATTACTATTTGTTGGCAGGGAAGTTTTTGAAGAATATATCAATAATATGAAATTGTTGAGTGAGTCCCTCCTAAAGGCCATGGCAGCGTCGTTGAACTTGGAGGAGAACTGCTTTCTGGATCAGTGTGGAGAAGGCGGAGAGATGATTGCAAGATTCAACTTCTATCCTCCTTGTCCAACGCCTGAGGTTGTACTCGGAATCAAACCACATGCTGATGCATCGGCCATTACCATCCTGTTGCAAGACAAAGAAGTTGAGGGGCTTCAGGTTCTCAAAGATGATCAATGGTTCAGAGTGCCTATTGTCCTATATGGTCTCCTCGTTAATGTTGGAGATCAAGTTGAGGTAAGAAAGAGTATACTAAATCATGCCGAAGGGCTTCAAATGTGTTGGATTTATTTAAGTGATTCTAAATTTAATGCCTTTTGGTTAGTAGCGATTCTTTTATGAAAAGATGCATTCAACCTTTTTAGGACACATCTGAAAAGATGTATCCAGTTGTTATAATGACTCATCTCTTCAGTGAAAGGTATGATTTCAACATTATTTGGCTCTTTATGATTTCAACTCCTTCAAACGTCCTTTGTCCTTCATGATTTTCTCAGAACTCTATTTGATTGTGCATTAGATGATTTCCTGAGTGGTTCATTGTATATTAGAAGTAGGACGTTACTGTACTATTTGCACTCGGGTAGCAAGGGAAATCTATTCTGAAATCAACCTTCCATAACGTGCCTTGGAATGATTTTTCTTATTCAAAACTCTCTTCTTTTATCATTAATTGTTGCAACTTGAACTGGTTGTTGATTAAATTTTCTTCCTTAGCGTTGCCATCTCTAATATTTTCCAACAAAATGTTGTACAACATGTAGAGTTCTTAGGATTGTTGTTCTTTGCAGATAATGAGCAATGGTATCTTTAAGAGCCCCGTGCACAGGGTGGTGACGAATGCAGACACAGAAAGAAACACCCTTGCTGTTTTCATTATGCCAGATGTAACTGTTGGGATTGGACCAGTGGAGAAGCTTATCAATGAGGAAAGACCAAGAGCGTACAAGGACGTTAAGAATTATGTTGAACTCTTCTTCCAAAGCTATCAGCATGGGAAAAGACCAATCGAAACAGCAATGATATGCCAAGAACAAGATTAGCTGCCAACAAAAAGCTCCCTTTCTTGCTTTTCCATCCAACCCCTGCTGACAGTATGTTTGTTCTTTTGTTTTCTCTATTTGTATTTTTACTAGTCGTTGTTGCCTGTGCTGTACGCAAGCTCAACACTAAGATCTCAACATGCTTTGAGAAATATAACGGTTTGATCTGGAACCTATTGTTATTTATTTACAAAATATACCACATTCACAATATTTACCAAACAGGATGAACAGAAAGTTGCTTTGCGACAGAACAGAATACTTCTCTATGGCTTTCAATTTATTAATATTATACATGTTCAACTTTATATAAGTTTAAGTGCAAACCTAAAGTTGCAGGGCAAAAATGTGAAATGAGATGAAGTTAAAAGACACATTTATGTATTATGCCATATTTATACTGCTGATAAAAATCCCAGCATTTGAAAGGAACTTATGGTCTCCTCCAAGAACTGCATCGAGCTTCGTTGCAGCAGGGGCGGAGCCAGAGGGCTGGAAGGGGCCCCAAATCCCAATTGAACCCCCTCTACTTTGTGACTATGGAAAAAATGATTTTTTTAAATTTTTTTGATGGTTAAGTTTACTTCAACTTATGACATCCCCATCATTTATTTAACTACTTCCCCTATTACTATAGCAATTGAACTTCCTTTTGTTTCTGCAAGAGCTTTCATGGACATTCTTAAAAGTTTAACCTCACTGCCAAACAAACTATTTTGAATTTCCATCAACTTTGGCTTATAAAAACAAGGGCATAATATATAAATATGTCATTTAATTTAGCTTCATTTTATATTTATGCCCTCCAATTTTGGGTGTGCATAAATAGACACTTAGGAGTCGTTTGGTAGAGTGTATTAGGAAATATAATACATGCATTAGGTGTATGTATTAGTAGTACCTTATTTGGTACACTTTTTCTTGCCATGTATAACACTCTATTGTGTATTACTAATACCAAGTAATTCTAGGTATTAGTAATACATAGCACTTTAACACTTGCATTAGATTAAATAATTACAAAACTACCCTCAAAGCCTTTTTAAAACATTTTTTAACATTTTCTCCTCTTTTCATTTTCTTTCTTGTCATATGTTTTTATTTTTATTTGTTTTTCAATGTCTTTTAATTTGTTGGCCTTTTAAGTATCTTTTTTTAAAAAATAATCTAATTTCAACATAGTTTAATAAAAAAATTTACTATTGTGGCGGTAAATTTGATAAAAAAAATTCTTAGCCAACTTTTCACAAAAATATTTTGACTTAAATAGTATAACTTTTTAATATTATTTTTGAAAAAAAAAAGAAAAAGAAGAAGAAGGAGGAGGAGGAGGACACAAATTGCTATTTGGAGGGCATAAATATGAAATGAGACCAAGTTAAATGACATATTTACGTATTATGTCTAAAAACAATGAAGCATAAGAGCTTATCTCCTTCATTTTTTGTTGTTGTGCTCAAAGTCGTTATATTCAGGATTTAAAATTTATAGGCTCCGATCTATCTCAAATTAAATAAATAAATAAATAATAGAAACACACAAAATAAAGACGTGGTGATCAAATTCATCCCTGGACCAAGAAGGCAGCAGCAAACTTAAAAGGTTCTTATCTGTCATTGTACCAACACCACATTATCAGGTACAAAATTATTAGATTTTCGGGAATACATTTTTAATAAACTGATGAGTGATGTGGGCCTTTTCTTGTTTTCCTCTCCCCCGCAAAAAGTGAACTTTCACATATATCGAACATAAAAATCATATTTATATGTTATAACTATAATTTGTATAATTGCATTTCATAGCAAATTTTATGTTTGCTATGGAGCTTTTGATTTATATAATTCGCTAGATACATTCAATTTTATACAAATTGTTCAGTTTTGTATAAATTCATTTATACATTGTAATTTGTATAATAAGATCTGTATTTGTATAATTATACGAAAATATATGTATTTGTATTTGTATATACACTTTTCTCTCGCTTTATACAAACACAAACACAAACACATTTTATACATGGGAAAATTGTATATAATAACAAACTATTAATTCAAATTAAATGTTATAACCACAATTTGATTTAATTGTAACCCGTAGCAAACTGTTGCCATTCGCCTCTCCCCCTGAAATTCTCGCTCGCCAGTCTCTCCCTCGTCTCTCTCACTTTATACAAACACAAATGTATAACACTACAGGAAAAGTGCGAATTACATGAGAATTTTCATAGGGATTAGTATAAAAATCCACAGGAAACTTATTTTCCTGCAAATTTTCACACTAATCCCCAAGAAAATCCCCATGTAATTTATCACCCTTTTCTTGTAGTGTAAAATGCGTTTGTGTTTGTGTAAAGCGAGAGAAAAGTGTATATACAAATACAAATACATATATTTTCGTCCTATACACTTATAATTATACAAATACAGATCTTCCCTGCCCAGTTCACTTTTGTCTTTCTTTCTTTCTCACTTTATACAAACACAAATTATACAAATTACAATGTATAATTTGTGTTGTATAAAGCGAGAGAGAGAGAGATTTGATATACAAACATTTTATTTCGATTCAATTGTATACAAATTCAAATTTTATGCAGATATATAAATACATAAAATTGAATTGAGAGGCTGTCAGCGATTTATACAAACGAGAGGTTGCCAGCGATTTAAACAAATGAAAGGCTGCCAGCGATTTTATACAAATCTGATGCCCCCAGCGATTTATATAATCTGATGCTATGAAGCGCAATTATGCAAACTATAGTTATAGCACACAAATATAATTTTTATGTTTGCTAAATGTGAATGTTGCTCATATTAATACTACTGGTACTTTATATCAGTTTAGAGGAATAAAAAAAAAAAAAAGTTTGATGGTTTTCTTATGTATTATCCCCACAATTTCTATAAAATAAACACACCGAGAAAATAGAGCAGCACTCCATTGAAAAATCCAATTTTATGACCAATTGGCTGTTTTGTATAGAAGGCTCCATTTGACTTTGACTATACAAATTATTCATTTTTATTACAATAATTTTTACTTTATTTGAAAAAGCATTATAAAATTTTTAAATTCAACTTAAAGTTGCATTTTAAATTTAGAAAACGGTTAATAACTTGTTTTCTATTTCATTTTTATTTTAAATGTTATATTTAATATTATTCAAAATATTCTTTACAAAAAGTATAATTAAACGACCTTTTATTTTGAAATAATGTTTATGCTCAAATTTACTTAAATATAATTTTAAAGGAAAAATTACCTAACGACACATTTTTTTTACTCTATTTTCTATTATTCCCTATCATTCTAAAAAATACAAAAATCCATCTTTTCCACATTTTCTCACTTTTCCGGATACACCACTATAAACTATCACCCAAGATTATTTTTTTTCCTTTTTTCACACCTAAAATCATTCCATGGTATCATCAATTATTTCCATCACTCTATTTTTGAATTTCAAATCTTTTTCTTTGATTGCAAGTTATTGAAGAGTAGTTCTTCTTCATCCTTTTTTTTTCTTTCCACTTCATAGGTATCAATTTTTTTTAGCTTTTTCATCTACAAATTTAGTCGAAGAAGGATGCATCTTCAACTTCAAAATCGATTGTGGAAAAAACACTAAAAAAAGGGGAAAAGGTTGAGTTGTTGGTGGCTCCAGTAAGGGTTTTGGGTTGAAATTCATGGGTGACGCCATTGTTGAAAGAGAAAAAAAGCTATGAGAATTGATATAGAGCAAAAGAAAAAGTGTAGAAGAATTTTTTTGCTTTCAGCAGATCACATTGTTGACTTTTTTTTGATTTTTTGTTTTTCATCTTTTTTGATATATATGGGTTTAGTTTTTTAATGTATCTAGTTGCTTTTATTTCTTAAATTAATGTATAATGCATTCGTTTCAATATTATGATACATTACAATTTTATCAAGAGTTGTTGGTGGCTCTGATAAGGGCTTTGGGTCGAGATTCATGGGTGATGCCATTGTTGAGAGTGTAAAAAGCTACAAGAATTGATACAGAACAAAGGAGAAAGTGTGAAAGGATTTCTTCATCATATTTTATTTTCTTTTAGCAGATCAAATTCTTGATATTTTTTTTTGATTTTTTGTTGCTTTCAACAGATCTTTTAATGTATCTAGTTGATTTTGATTCTTAAATTAATGTATAATTCGTTCGTTTCACTTATATGATACATTACAATTTTATCATGTACAATATATCATTTTCAAATATTAGTTTTGATACATAATCCTAATTTATTGAAACACAAATTAGTATGTATCATGTTCATAGTTATATATTGGATACACAACTATTACAAAATTTGTTATCTTTTACTACTGATACATACACCCAGCCTTATTCAACCAGTAGAAGGCTATGTATCTGTATACACTATCAAATATTATTGTTGATACATAAACACTAATGTTTTATAACAAAATCAATTTATATCATATTCATATTTATATATATGACTGTTATGTGTATAAAATAGTTATGTATAAGGTGTTGTGATGTATCACATGTTGTTAAGTATCTGCAACACCGTTTCATATTCATAGTTTTTTTTGTATATGATACATAACTATATAAAATTGTCAACTTTTTTTTTTTCAATCTGTTACGATTTGGGAGAGATTTGAGATAATTTTTTTTTGAAATTTAAATTGTTTGGAGCTGTTATTTGGAAGAGATGGACATCAATTTAATTTGCATGATTTGAGGAACTGACATTTAATTTTATATTTAATTTCCTTTTTAATCTCAACAAACTAGTTGTATAATATATCAAATGTGATGTATCCGGATGACAACAGTTTTAAGGGGTTTTTGTAAATTGGAAAAAAATAGGGATATGATGTAATTTGTTCTTACATTATGTGATTCCTCAAAATTTCACAATTTTAAAAGCAGAAATACATAAAAAAAAATATTAAAATGATGTGAAATTGAACAAAAATATCTACCGTCAATATAAAGATCATTTTGAACTAAACTATTAGCGGATGAAAAAAGTCAAATTTAGATACCAAACTTCATTGCCAAACACTGATTTTCAAGGGCCTACAGTTACAGTCCAACCACCCCATCTCTTCACGTGAATGAATTTTCTTGGGATATATCATATATTGAGAAACAAAGTAAACAATAAGATGTACAACTAGCTAACATTTGCCTCTTACAAAAATAAAAACCATGGCTGAAACTCAACAAGAAACAGTTTTCAAGTCAGTACAAGAACTAGCAAATAACAATGAAGTTCCAGAAAATTATATTCATGCACAAGGATCAATCAATACCTCTCCTCCCCTGCTGGATGTGCCACAAGTTGATCTTAGCCTTCTCACATCCCCTTGCAGACAACAAGAGTTCAACAAACTTCAATCAGGTCTCAAGTCTTGTGGTTGTATCCAGGTCTGTCTTTTCTAATCTTGGAAATGGTCTTTTTTTTTTTTTTTTTTTATTATTCCCTCCATTCCATTTTATTTAGTTAGTTTGATTTGACATGAATTTTAAGAAATAAAGACTTTTGAAATTTGTGGTTTAAAATAAGTGATAGATATTTGTGTAGCCATAAATCATTTCATTAAAGGTAAAATTATAGTATTTTTTTTTGAAACTGACTAAAAAGAAAAGTGAGTCATATAAAGTGGGACTCAGAGGGCATACTTGGTTTGTGACGGAAGAAAGTTAAGTAACGGAAATCTTAATAGCTTACTTAGCTGAATTTTCAACTTGTTGGTTCTGAAGATTTATTTTACCTTGTAATTTTCTCCCCGTTTCCCCTCCTCCGTGATCAGATCTAGAAGAGAGGGAGGTATTCACTCGCACACCGGGTTATATTATTTATCATATATTATTAAAAGTGGGAATAAAAAATTGAAGTGATCTTTCTATTTGATTCATGCTTTTGTTTGACTTGATGGAGAAGACTTTTGAATTTCGATTAGATATGAGAGAAGGTGTCGACAAAAACTCAGAAAATTACGTATAGATTTTGTATTTCTTTTTCCATTTATATATTGTTATGATTAAAGTCTTAAGAAGGATGTGTATGTTAATTTTTTCTTCTATGTTTATTTTTTTATATTTTCTCTCTATTAGTCTTCTTTAATTTAGTTTTCTATAAAAAAAAATGACTGTCATAACATTTATTTGAGATTGTTGTATTTTAGTACTCATTACACACATGTTTTCATTGAATTGTAATCTTCCTAACGAATTTATAAAATATTGCATGGACCACGTCCAAAAACTAGTATATATATAAGTACATATATACAAATTTTGAATCTTTTAAACTCAAGACTAGAGGTTGACTCGTCAGAGGTTCAAAATTCACTTAGGATTTGCTATATTTTAAAAAAAAAATTAAACCGCTTGATTGAAATTCTGGATCCGCATTGTGTTCACCTAACCCCTTTTTTTTTTAAAAAGAAAAAATGTAAAAAAAAGAAGAAATCAAACTTCCTTTTTTTTTATATTTTATTATTAAATAAAAGTCAAATATCAGATGATCCAAAAGCGAAAAACTAAATAAACTTGTGAATGAAAATATGGAAAACCAAATTATGTTTACTAGATTTGTTGGTGAAGTGCACTATTAAAGAGAATCAACTACATCAGAAGAATGAGGGGCCGATCTAGCCTTTTGGCTACGGGTTCATCATATATACGTAAAAAAAATACACGAGGCGTTCACAAGAGGCTTTTTGGACGCTTACCTAGCCAATACTTAGATCCGGCTCTTTAGTTCACTCCAACATTCCCCACTTGTTCGAGGGACCAAGCTCCTAGGTTCGCTGCTGTTTTCTGGTTCACTCTAACATTCCCCACTCAGAGGCGTATCCAGAATATCAGAAGGATATGTGCACTATTACGAAGATCGGTTTGATCTTTACGTTCTTAACATTGAATCATTAAATTTTAGAAATAATTGGTCCAACATATATAATACTACTAGTTTTAAATTTTAATATACATATTTGATTTAATTATATAAAAAATTTACCGAGCTAATTTTTTTTTAGGAATTTCCATTGTTACACACTTGAAATTTTTTTAAAAGATTAAATCAAAAAAATAAAAGAAAAATTGATTGAAACGCCAAAAATATTACCGATAACCTCTTGGAGGGTGTTACTAACAAAAATAAAATAGATATAAGATTTAAATTTCTATCTTTGCTTTGAGAGATGCACTCGATCATCATCGTATTATTATATGCTACTTTTACATGAGTTCACACCTCTTTATTTAAATAATTTTAAAAAAAGTATAATACTACTATATATAATCTAGAGAGGAGCATGGATTCACATGAACCCACGGAACCCCCTCTAGATACGCACCCCACTTTTTCGAGGGTTGCTGATTGGTTCTACTAAAATCTCAATAAACATTAGATATGAATCCATAATTTTAACATTATTATAAGTTCAATACTAATAATCTTAAAAGTTAAATTTAGGCATAATACATAAAAAGCATACTCAAATTTAATCTCAATTGACAAGTAAATACTCCCCACATACTATTATTAGTGCATATCATTTGCATGTGCTATGTTCTACTTTATATCAGTTTGAAGGTATTAAAAAAAAACAAAGTTTGGGGGGTTTTCTTATATATATTATTCTCACAATATCTATCATATTTGGAGAGCAAGGAACTGGAAACTGTATAGAGGAATTACGGTAAACTGACACAAATTAAGAAAGATTTTGTAGAGAGACTAAAAGTACTTGGAACCGTTAAAAAGGCTAGATGTATAGTAGACTTACAAAGAGATTTTTCTTATAACTAGTTCATTGTTGGAGGTAGGGGTGTATATAATCGGGTTGGTTCGGATTTTTCAAATATCAAACCAAATCATTTGTGTCGGATTTTTAAATTTATAAACCAAATCAAACCAATAAAACTCGAGTTTTTCAATCTCGGATTTTTTCGTTAAAGTATTCATACAAACATATAATTTACTTGTACTTCAAATATTTCTTTAGTCCTACCAAAATACAACTGTCTAAGGTGTTTCTTCATAAAATAACACAAAATATGATATGATTACTGACACTAAAATATCCAACAAAAAAATAATAATGAAATCACATAAAACAAATATTGCAAATTAATAAGTCATAATGAAAATGATCATAATTTAAAAGTACTAAATCATGCTAAATTAAGTTTAATAAGTATTAGTTACATGAGTAAATATTAAAGGAAATTACAATTAGATTATGTATTTTAATTGTCTAAACCAATGTAAAACTAAAGAACAAATATTCAATATTATTGTCATTCTTAGTGTTGAATTGATTTGTTTTTGCATTAGTATTAATTTGATTTTGATTTAAGCTTTATTATAATTACCAACATCTATGGACTATAATCTTTATTGGACAATTCAGAATTCTAAGTTTCAAACTTGAAATAATATATTAAAAGATAAAAACTATGAAAAAGTATAAGAAATATTTTAAAACTATATCAAAGTAAATATTTTTATGTATAAAATAAAATTTTAAAATTATTTATAAATGCCGGGTTGGTTTGGTCTCGGGTTGGTTTTTTTAGTTAAAACCAACCAACCCAAATATAGTCGGGTTTTTTTTCCAATACCAAACCAAGTCAAACCAAACTACTAGTCGATTTTTTTTTTCGATTTTCGGTTCGATTTTGTACACCCTTAGTTGGAGGTCTAATTCAATATCTTTCTAACAAGGAGATCATTTTAAACAAAAAATAATAATTTTTTACTTTATTTGAAAGCATCATAAAAAAATGGGATAAGACAAAGTACCCCTAGATTATGACCGAAATCGGAGAGACACACTTTAACTAAGCTAAGGTATTATTACCCCTGAACTCATTTTTTTTGTAATTTTATACACCTTTTGACTTACGTGGCACACTCCGTGACTTCACATAGTTGAGGTGCGTGGGAGATGTTTGAATGCCACCCACGTAATTAAAGCGAACCTTAGTTTAATTAAAACGTGTCTCTGAGATTTTGATTATATTCTAAAGGATACTTATACCTTATCCCTAAAATATTTCACATTCAACTGAAAGTTATATTTTAAATTTCAAATGTCCCAACAGTCAATATAAGATCATTTTTGAACTTATCTACTAAAAAATGACATTTTTATTCAATTTCATATAGTTTAAAATATTTTTGATATTTTTTCGTTTTAAAAATTAAAAGCCAATAAATTCTTTCCAGATTTGTAAACCAAATTTCATTGCCAAACACTATTTTCAAGGGCCTACTGTCCAATCACCCAATCTCTGTATAAATTTTCTTGGGATATATATATATTGAGAAACAAAGCAAACAGTAAGATGTGCAGCTAGCTAACATTTGCTTCTTACCAAAAAATAAAATAAAATCATGGCTGAAACTCAAGAAACAGTTTTCAAATCAGTACAAGAACTAGCAAATAACAATGAAGTTCCAGAAAATTATATTCATGCACAAGGATCAATTAATACCTCTCCTCCTCTGTTGGCTGTGCCACAAGTTGATCTTAGCCTTCTCACATCCCCTAACAGACAACAAGAGCTCAACAAACTTCAATCAGGTCTCAAGTCTTGTGTCTGTATCCAGGTCTGATTTTTTATTATTTTTTTTGCTTGGCTTGTGATTGAAGAAGGTAAAGTAAGGAAAATCTTAGTAGTTCAGTTAGCTTTAACTTTTTGGTTGTGAGAGTTCGATTTCCCACCTTGTAAACTCCTCTTTTATTTCCCCTTCTCCATGATCGGATCTAGGTGAGAGGGAGGTATCCACTCGAACACCCTCGGTGAAAAATTCTATTATAGTATATCTTTTAATTATTTAGTGTCCATATACAAATTTTGAATCTTTTAAACTCAAGACTAAGGTTGACTTAGCGAAAAATAAATGAACTTGTGAATGAAAATGTGGAAAACCAAATTATGTTTATTGGATTTGTTAGTGAAGAGCACTATTAAAGAGAATCTACAACGTCTAAGAACGAGGGGCCGATTTAGCTTTTTGGCTACGGGTTCATCATATGTACGTAAAAGAAAAAACCTACACGGGATGTTCCCCAGAGGCTTTTTGGATACTTAACTAGACAATACTTAGATCCGACTCTACTCAAACTTTTCTGGTTCACTCCAACATTTCCCACTTATCTGACTATTGTTAAGCAGTTCTACTAAAATCTCTTTAAATATTGGATATGGATCCATAATTTTAACACTACTACGAGTTCAGTACTAAAAATCTTAAACAATAAGGGTATATACGTAAAATAATAAGGGTATCACAAGGGGATGATAGTAAACTAGTACTAACAGAAACAGACATGAACACAAAATCTATATGCTCTCTGCACTTTTGGTTGCATTATCCGTTTAACATATGGTATTGGAAATTCAGGTCATAAATCATGGAATGGAAGATTCATTTCTTGACAAAGTGCGTGAAATTAGCGAACAGTTCTTTGCTCTTCCAACTGAAGAGAAGCTTAAATATGCCAGAACAGTTAATCAAATGGAAGGATACGGAAATGATAAAGCTCTTACAAATAAGCAAAGGCTTGATTGGTCCGATAGATTGTATCTAAATGTGTTCCCTGAAGATATAAGAAAACTCCAATTCTGGCCCCAAAAACCTGAATGTTTTAGGTACATCCTCTGCTTTTACTCTGAAATGAACAAGTTAGACACACACATGTTAGGTTTTTTTCCTTAAAGAAAAATCAAAGTATTACCATAAATGCTTGAACTTTTTCTGAAAGAAAAATATAATTTTCTTTTATATTTGGTTTATTCTTTCCTTAGAGGAAAAGTTTGGAGATCTATAAATTGAATATCCCTATTCTCATAGCATAACACAATAGCATCTACAATGTAGTCGTTTAAGAGTCTTGTTTATGGGGAGATTTTCTCCTAAACATATTTATGTTTTTTTAATATTAGTTTTCAATACGTAGGTCGCTTGACCAAACCATATTAATAATATGTCTTTAGTATGTTTTTATTTGTCGTCTGATTTGTCAACCATATGAATTGCAATTGTAAGCTTTCGAACCCAACAAGCACAGGGCTAACAAATTACTACTTGGCAGGGAAGTTTTTGAAGGATATATGAAGAATATGAAGTTGTTGAGTGAGTCCCTCCTAAAGGCCATGGCAGCGTCATTGAATGTGGAGGAGAATTGCTTTCTGGGCCAGTGTGGAGAACATGGAACGACGATTGCAAGATTCAACTTCTACCCTCCGTGTCCAAGACCTGATGTTGTACTCGGAGTCAAACAACATGCTGATGCATCGGCCATTACCATCCTGTTGCAAGACAAAGAAGTTGAAGGGCTTCAGGTTCTCAAAGAGGATCAATGGTTCAGAGTGCCTGTTGTCCCATATGGTTTACTCATTAATGTTGGAGATCAAGTTGAGGTAGGTGTAAACTAAATAATGTTGTAGGACTTCAAATGTGTTGGAGTTATTTTGACTGATTCAGAATTTAATGCGTCTTTTGGTAAGATGCGATTCTTTTATGAAGAGATGCATCCGACCTTTCCTGACTTTGCTATTTGCACTCGGGGTAGCAAGGGAAATCTACTCTGAAATCAGCACCTTCAATAGCGTTCCTCGAACTTATTTTTCCAATCCAAAACTCTTTTTCTTCTTTAATCATTAATTGTTGCGACTTGAATTGGTTGTTGATTAGATGTTCTTCTTTAGCATTACCATCTCTAATATTTTCCAACAAACTTTTAAGGTTCTCAGAATTATTGTTCCTTGCTGTAGGTAATGAGCAATGGCATCTTTAAAAGTCCGGTGCACAGGGTGGTGACGAATGAAGAACGAGAAAGAAACACCCTTGCTGTCTTCATTATGCCAGATGTAGATGTTGGGATTGGACCAGTAGAGAAGCTTATCAATGAGGAAAGGCCGAGAGCATACAAGGACATAAAGAATTATGTTGCACTCTTCTTCCAAAGCTATCAGCAGGGGAAAAGACCAATAGAAGCAGCAAAGATAAGCCAAGAACTTCATTAGCTGATGTTAGTTCCTTCTTTTCCTCAATGTGTATTTTTACTAGTCGTGGTTGCCTGTGCTGTGCACGAGCCCAACACTAAGATCTGGACATGCTCTAAGAAATGCAAGCTCTTGAATAGGAGCAAGACAATGGTTTGATCTAGAACCTATTGTTATTCATTTACAAAATATACTTAATGCACTATATGTACCAAAGATAGGAGTAAGGTGTGCGTACACCCCAACCTCCCTTGTGAGACTACACTGGGTATATTGTTGTTGTTATTGCACAATATTACGAAACAGGATGAACTGAAAGTTGCTTTGGCGAAAGAACAGAATACTTCTCTAACTAGAAGAAGGAAGAAACAATAACTGCTAACGCACACACATGAACAGTTCATTTCTTCGAGTCTTTGTTAATGATTCAAATGGAAAAAAAGTGAAGATTGCAGCGTCCAAACAATCTACAAATTGCAGTTAAATAACCAAAAACAGAATGGACAAATTTCTACTGATATTTACTTTTTGATGGCCGTGATGTTCCTCTGTCTACCCAGGCTCATACGAGGTAAAGACAGGTCAGGGTCTAGGTGACAAACTGAGTCAAGAATAATGCATTCCACCTTACTTCTAATAAAAGTTAAGCTATTGTTGATTAAGTTCTAAAATGAAAAAGTTATCGAGAAGAACTATTGTTGTTCTTGAATTGTTTTTTAATTAATATAATCCTAGTAGTGTTTTTTCAAATATGACATTGTTACTCTGATTTGATCTTTTTTTCACTCCTTTAAATAAAGACACTGCCTATAGAAAATTTTGTCAATAAAGAGTGGTGAGTAATTAACAATTAACAACTCCATAGTACATAAATTCCTTTATTTCCTTTTGAATTTTCTCTTTTAATTTAATTTATCGTTTATAATTTTCTTCACTGGAATTGGTTGGGGAGAGGAGGAGGATTAGGTTAATCTTAGCTTTGAAACAATGTAATATAATGTCTTCCATATAGCAAACATTAAATAATACAGAAACCAATTAACTCAGTATTGGTTGGTATATTACCTATTATCCTCTAAACAAGTTATGCAATATTATGATTACTTCTCCTACATACGCAAAATATAAAAACAAAAATCGAATTTCTCTCTCAATTTTTTTTCCCTTCTTTTTTCCAATAATTACTACTCCATAATTTTCATCCAAATTTGGTGAAATAACTCCTCATTTGGGAGAGTGGTAGGGGTGGGGACAAAGAGTTTGGTTTATTTATTTTAGGTCAGTTAAAAATATATATATATAAATAAGCTTGTTAAATTATGTGTAAGATATATATACGGGTTACCTATTTGAATAAGTAAAGATAACTTGATGATGTAGGAATATTTTTATACTAACAATGTATATAACTTAAAATCATACGAGAATAACATTTCTTACGTTGTTGTATTTCAAATAACTAACTACTATCTCCATTTCGTTTACTAAAAATAGTTGTATCTTTGACAAATAAGAGAGTTGATTCCTTTTAATTTTTTTTTTACTCCTTAGTATGCTAATAAACATGAGAGGAGATTAATAAAATGGAAAACAAGAGTAAAGTAACAAAATTGGGATTAAAAAATAAGAATAATTTATTTTAATTTATTATTTTTTCAAGAGTGTGCAAAATATAAATGTGACAAACAAAAGAAAAAGGAAGAACTAATATGTTTTTTTTTCGTTTTTCTTTTTATTCTGATAATACCTATAATACTCTCCAAATTTTACTAAAGGAAAGTTTCTGATTCAAATCTCTCTTTTGATTAATTTTTTTTAAAATCTTGTTATTAATTCTAGAAAGCAAAAAAAGAATAAAAAGGGGGAAAGTTTTATAGGACTAACAGAGAGAATAAACCACCTTACTTTAGGTGCTTTTTCTTTTCTTTCAATTTCCCTTTTTGTTTTGTTTATTTTCATATCTTTCTTTTTTTTCATTTCACTTTCTTTTCCTTTAGTATAATATGCTGAAAATAGAGTTTTTTTTTTAATTATTTGAACAAAGCTACTGCACTTTGCCTAAGTATCATAAAAAGTCGGTAAATAATTTTTTTTTAACCAAGGAGTCATGCACTAAGTAGGTGTTTGGATATAGGTTAAGTTGAGATTAGGAAAAAATAGTTTTCGAAGTTAAAGTTGAGAAATGATATTTTAGAAATTGAAATTATATTTTAAAAATCAATTTTCCAAATGTGAATAAAATCTCATTTTAAAAAAACTTACCAAAAAATCAATCCACCAAACAATTTTTTTTTAAAATAAAGGGAAATGTTTAAATACCTTTCAAAATTGTTTTTTGTCACTTACTTTTTTGACAGCGACATTAAAAGTTAGTGGAAGTTAATTGAAGAGCTTATCTAATTTTGTTGCATGTGGGGACATGAAGAAACACAAGAATCATATGGATTTTGACAGTCATTACATATTATATAATCAAATCGAAAAAATGAATGAATTAATTAATTTCCTCACACATTTAACTTTTGATTTCTCACTTGGTGTTTGAGTAACTTGGATTTACGCATGTTTAGCCACTTTAGGAGTAAAAACATTTCCCGTTAAAAATGACTCTATACCTAAAACTACATACTCCATTTGTTGTCTAAGAATGTAAATTATGTGGTGAATACGATAACAAATAAGCCTTTTATACCGACCAAGAAGGAACATTTTAGAATTTTCCGTTCATCGTATCAACCAACGCAGACTCCATGCTTGTCACCGATGGAAGTTAAGATAAAACATGCTTTCATTCAAAATATACTAATTAAAGATGAAATAATACCTACCACACCCGCCTTCCACTCCCTCACAGGAAAATAGCTTAACTTGCAAAATCATATAGTGGTCCACAGAGTTCGTACTTTATGTAACATGCAAGAAATAATTGTGGGAAGAATTACGTACCTAATGAAAGTTTGTTGCTACATTTTTTACTATTTTATTTTATTGAATTTGAATGAAAGTTTGTTATTATGATTATTACCTTAGAGAGGGACCCCAATATCCATGTCATCACCAACTAAAGAAAAACGACTCAGCAGCAAATTTTAATTAAATTTTAAAGGACCTTTTCACCTATATATACAACAAGCCTAAAAAACATCTATCACAATTCACAACTGAAAAGAAAAACCAATATTTCTTAATATTAGTAAAAAAGATACAAACAAAAGAAAATGGAATCTTGGTTTCGTATTTTGTTCTTGTTTGCATGCCTCTTTCCAGCTTTCGTTGAATGCCGGATTCGACATTACAACTTTAATGTAAGTATTATTAAAAAAAGACGATATCAGTATAATTTAACATGTTATAGTAACTAATATACGTAAGATGGTTGGTTTAACACAGGTGATGATGAAGACTACGACTCGGCTGTGTTCCAGCAAGCCCATTGCCACTGTTAATGGTAAATTCCCAGGACCAACAATCTATGCTAGGGAAGGTGACAATGTGCTCGTCAATGTTGTTAACCATGTCAAATATAATGTCTCTATCCATTGGTAAGTAATTATATACAAATATTCTTACATAAATACTATAGTTTGATCAATTATAGCAATGTTAGTTACAATTTTTGTCACCAAGTAATGTTTATTGCATATATTTACCGCGATGACAATAATGTCACACCTATGATTTTGAGCATAATTTTTGAACCACCTTTATTATTGCACTAGAATTTTTCAGTATGTCAAGGGAGATTCAACTGAACCCTTAAGTGACGTGATTGTATAAGTATTATTTCTGATACACTAGTGCATAAAATTTAGACACTCCTTGAATATATCAAAGATTTGTTTCCATTGTCATTACAATTTGTATAATTATCAATTATATCCACTTAATTGGTTCATTTTTTTTACACAATGTTTTCATTTGGTGTGTGATAGGCATGGTGTGAGACAACTCAGAACAGGTTGGTCAGATGGACCAGCATATATCACACAATGTCCAATTCAGCCAGGTCAAAATTATGTGTACAACTTCACCATCACTGGTCAAAGGGGTACACTCTTTTGGCATGCTCATATTCTATGGCTAAGGGCCACTATGCATGGTGCCATTGTCATTTTGCCTAAACTTGGTGTGCCATATCCATTTCCAAAACCTGACCATGAAGCTGTAGTTGTTCTAGGTAAAACATAAATTACTCCACATGAACACTTTGTTACAAAAATGAGATTAAATTAATTATTTTGATGGTTTAATGCAGCTGAATGGTGGAAATCTGATACTGAAGCTGTGATTAATCAAGCCATTAAATCAGGTTTAGCCCCTAATGTTTCTGATGCTCACACAATTAATGGTCATCCTGGAGCCATTTCAAATTGTCCATCCCAAGGTAATACATACAACTAGTTTATTTTAAAAAATGACAAATTTAATTTCTATACACTGACCCAGGGGCGTAGCTATGTTATAGTCAGGGTGTCCAATTAAGTAAAATGATACACGAAGTGATTAAATAACATATTCTGGACACCCTTGACAGAACAAGGTGTTGTAGCCCAGTGATTTTAGACGCCTTGAGGTGCTCACGTGATATAGTAACTTTTGATTTTTGAATATGCAGGTGGATACACATTGAGTGTTGATCCTGGAAAATCTTATATGTTACGAGTAATCAACGCTGCACTCAATGAAGAACTCTTCTTCAAAATTGCAGGTCATAAAATGACCGTGGTCGAAGTAGATGCTACTTATGTAAAACCTTTTAAAACAGACACAATTATAATTGCACCAGGCCAAACCACAAATGTAATTGTCACAGCTGATAAAGGTTCAGGGAAATACATGGTTGCTGCATCTCCCTTCATGGATGCACCTATTGCAGTCGATAACGTGACTGCAACAGCCACGTTACATTATTCGGGCACTCTAGCTAGTTCTATTACTACCCTGACTAACACTCCGCCTAAAAACGCCACCCCTGTAGCTAACAATTTTATTGACTCTCTTCGAAGCCTTAACTCGAAAAAATACCCTGCTAAAGTACCAAAAAAGGTCGATCATTCGTTGTTATTCACCGTGGGGTTAGGAATTAACCCCTGTTCTAGTTGTAAACAGGGGAATGGAAGCAGAGTTGTTGCTAGTATAAACAATGTTACGTTTGTCATGCCAACAGTAGCTATTTTACAAGCACATTTCTTTGGCATCAAAGGAGTTTATACGACTGATTTTCCTCAAAATCCGCCTTTTAAATTCAACTATACGGGGACACCACCAACAAATTTGGCTACGATGAGTGGGACTAAGGTTTATCGATTGCCTTATAACGCGACAGTTCAACTAGTTTTGCAGGATACTGGAATTATATCCCCTGAGAATCATCCAATCCATTTGCATGGGTTCAATTTCTTCGCCGTTGGTAAAGGGATAGGAAATTTTAATCCAAAAAAAGATCCTAACAATTTTAATCTTATTGATCCTGTTGAGAGGAATACAATTGGAGTGCCTTCAGGAGGATGGGTAGCTATAAGATTCCGCGCTGACAATCCAGGTATGTACTATAGAAAAAATGAAAGTAACAACATGTTACATTTAGTTAAATTGCATCAATAGTACAACTTTTGTGTAAATAACTTAAATTCACGAGGCATCTTATGAAAATGTAGGAGTTTGGTTTATGCATTGCCATTTAGAGATTCACACGACGTGGGGATTGAAGATGGCGTTCCTCGTAGATAATGGCAAAGGTCCTAATGAGTCACTTTTGCCTCCTCCAAAGGATCTTCCAAAATGCTAAAAAAATTCAATGTAGGAACACGGCAAAGGCTGAAAATGAAGAAAAGAGAGTCTATTAGCAATTATGTGTCTTAATTCAACCCTTTATTCGAGTAGTTTTTTCTTCGGTAAATTGATTGTATTCGTTTCTTGAGTGAAACTGGAAAAGTTTTGCTCAAGCAAATTTGAATAATGATAATATAGAGTTTGTATGTATACATTCTTTGTGTAGAAAGTTTGATAATCTTCGTTTCTTCCATCTCTTTCTCTGTTATGACGATTGCTTAATTAAACGAAATTATCCACATCGAGGCCTTTGTGTAAAAGGTAGACCAATTCTGACTAGTTTGTAATGACAGCAATAACTATGCCTTAATTCCGAGCAAGTGGGAGTCAACAATCATTATGACTAGTTAAGGGAAAGTAAGTTGTGTAGAAACTCTGGTCCGTAGGTGTGAAACCATAATGAAGGAAGGTGTTAAAAGTAGACGAGTTAGACCTAAAATCACGTGCAAAGAAGTTATTTCGAAAGCCCTAAAAATAAATCCTCCAAATTAATGTCGACTTAGCTAAAGATAAGGCACAATGGAAGATCGCCAAAAAAAAAAGGCACAATGGAAGAATAAAATTCATATAGATGATGGCTAATAATCAAGTAGAACATGAAAAATGGAATAACTAATACAAAAATGTAGCAGTAAATTGTTTGAAGAAATAATAGATACAAATTACAATTTATGCAAATTAAAATTCATAGTAGTAAATAATTGAATGTATTGCCAAAGCTTGAATTCGAGCATCTAAAAGGATACTTAGTCAGAAGGAGATTCAAGATTTTAACTTTATGGATTCTAAACTAACAACTATATATTTTTACTTTTTACATATTAAGTGTATTTCTTAACGTACACATATATATAGAATCATCTAGACATAAGCTATTGAATTCTGTCGAACCCCTCTGTCACCCCATCACAACCTTATGAAACGGAATTGGATCTCTGGAGTGAATTAGATGATGAATTCAAATTCAAGAAGTGGATGCAATCCTCAATAGCTTCATCTCTTTGAGAATCAAATGTTTGTGCATGATAAGAACTCGACCTGGCCAAGCTTGTTGATGAGACTACTTTACGTGAATTATTCCTTTTTCTGTAATTCGATTTCGAAAAGAAATTTAGTGCACTGCCCACCTTAGTTCCTATATCCTTCAAAAAACTCACTGGAGAAAATCCAGAAGAAGAACTTTGTAAAGTACTCCAAATAGATGAAGAAGTTGGTTTTTTGTTAGTAGAAAATAATTTTGTGGAGTTGTTATGGCTAATATTCATGACTCTTTTACTCATTTACTTGGTAGGTTAGAATTGGGAAAATACATGATAAAAAATAGGTTATTTATTGAGAATTGACGATCAGACCTACTTAACCTACCACTCTAATTTAATAGGACCACTACAAACTTTACTTATATATTTTACAATTGACTGTGGACCAAACAAGTGTTTAACTCACGTATTTACCTCCCCTTAATGTTAAGCAACACATACTCATATTAAAGGTGTGTTTGACATGAACTAAAAGTGTTTTATAAAGAAAAATGTTTTCGTGAAAAATAAATGTAGTTTTTTTACTTATGTTTTAGTAATTGGTAAATAATAAGTAAACAATAAGTATTGATATATATATAATCTATTCAGATACTATGAGAAAGGGGTCGAGGATAGGATGGGGCCCAGGAGGTGAGCGTTGGCGTGGGGCCAGGGCAAACCTAGGTTGGAGGACGAGGGGTTAAATTGAAGGGTAACTTACAGAAATTCCACTAGTTTAGGAACAAATTACTTAGATATACGATATTTACAATATTAGGAATCTTACAAGATTTTGGTGTGTCCAGATACATGTATTTCGGGATACATGGGATTAAAATTAGGTGTAATTTGTTCTAGATACACTGTATCCAAGTGGACTCACATGTAACTGGGATACATAGACAATTTTCGCTCCCCTCCCTCCCATCTCGCTCGCCACTCTCATATCTTGATCACATATCTGGTATCTTAAATACATGCAAATCACAACTCTCTCATTATAGTTTGACACAAATTTATCCATAATTTTAACGAAGGAACAGATGTCAGCTCATAATCATATAATTCATCTCCAATTTTAAACCCTCTTATAATATAAATTAAAATCATGACTTCGCCGCTAGTGTGGTTGAGAGTTGAGGGAGGGGGGAAATGAGGTGAAGAGGAGTGGGGTAATTAATATGGAATATCACTTATGAACAAACACACCCTAAGTCTAAACCTATTTAATCACAAACAATAAATGGTGTCTGGAAGTATACGAGCTTGATGTAGAAGAAACAGTTGATGGGCTATGTTTCACTAACTTTGTTACGAATATCTCCATTCTTATATTAGTAATAAATTTGTATTGTAACTTTTAATTGATAGGAATTCTACTTGTAGTAATTAGTTAGGTAGTGTTTTATTTGCCTTATTAGTTTTGACATCGTTCGTAATACATCATACTTTTGAAAGACCGTATACTTCAAACTATTTTTCTTTCTGTCCCGATTTATATGACACGATAAGAGATAGTTGGTAGGATGGTACACCCCTCTCTTCTAACCCTAAAATTGTGAGTTCGAGTCACCAAGAAAGTAAAAACAAATTATATGACACTGATTGCAATGTAAAAAGTATAAATAACCATAATTAACAAAGTAACTTAAAATACTTAACATGATTATAAAAAAGTTCTTAAAAATGTTACACACTTAATAGAATGAATCTGAATAATTAAGATTCTAATATCGCAAACAAAATGATGCCTAATACACTTTAGACGGTCACATAAAGCATTTTGTAACTAGTTCCTCCGAGGTGCTCTTAATTAGGCGTACATTTTTGTTTGTCTATGATAATATTTTATAGTTACTTTCAGAAAAAAAATAAAGATAATTAGGATTCTGTAATTTGCTTATTTTTTAATTTTATAATTTAACATAACTTTGTGTTTGAGTTTTAAGATTTTGGCCTTTATAATATGATGAAATTTTGAGTTTGAGCTCCTCTTCTTGTTATTTTAAGTTCCTTACTCCCTTTTAATTTTGATATTTTTTTTAATTATAAATATTTTATTTAGCCTATAAGCTGGTTGAATCGAACTCGATCAAGCTTCACAGTTTGTCTGATTTACTTGCAACGGGCTAAAAAGCTTCCTTCTTAAATGGACGATAATTTTTAAAATATAATTTAATAGGGTTGGGCTAAAAAGATTAACCCCATTGTTTATTCTTTTAATCCAATTCTATTTTATTACAATTCTTAATCATTCAAATTTATTAAGTAATTGAAAGATAAAATAATAAAAGAAACATACTTAATATTACCGTGACAAAGTCAGAAATTTTGTCAAGGGTATTCTAGATTTAAAATATATGTATGAAAATTAATTTTTGACGTACATATTTCATATATATATATATAATTATTCGACAAAGAGTGTCCAATTGACCACCCTAAACTACATGCGGCTAAGCCACTAATTAATAATTAAAATTCAAACATAAAACGTAAACTTAATAATTAAGATCTAAATTATTAAAATTAAAACATTCATTATTAAGTATCAGCAAATGAGATAATAGTAACTTATTGATTCGGGTTATGATATGTGTTCGAAACTTCCTTACTAAGGTTGGCCAACAATGAGAAGACATCACAAGTAATAGTCAGGGGCGGATCCAAATGGACCTGTTCGGATGCTCAAGCACCTATTAATCTTATATCAAATTATATATATTTATATAGAAATTAAGACAATATTGTATAAAATAAAAGGCGAGCGAACACCAAATAAACAAATGGTTTAGTTGGTGCAGTTGTTGCAAGTGGGTGCTAATGCTTTTATTTTAAAATCCTAACTCTTTTCTTCCTACCTTTTTATTTCAATTAGACTTTTTTTTCCCTCCCTTTTCTTTTTTCCCTTTCATAAACTATCCTTTTGCTAACTTTTCTTAAATAAAATCTTATACAAAATTCCTTTTCCCGTTTCAAGATAATTCTTATCCTAGTTTTTTTGTTGATTTTTTTTCGCTATCATAATTAAATATAATTGTTTTTCTTATGACAAGAGTTAAATTTATATTTTAGGATTGATAGCTTAAAAAGCAATCACAATCTTAAAATCTTGAATTAGTTACTGTTCATGTCTATTATGCAACTTAGTCTCCCAGAAATATAAACAGTCGTGATCTTCCATGTAAATTAACTCTTTCTTTCTCATCAGTCTATGTCACGACCTGATTTCTCGAGTCATGATGGCACCTACTATACGGCTATACCCCACCAGTAGGTAAGCCAACCCGTAACCCAGAACATCAAGTAATGAGTGTAAGGGTAGAAACTAGCGAAATCAATATTCTAAACTAGGACAACAAGGCGGAAGCAAATAAAATAAATATATACAGAAATTCCTCCCAGAACCTGAAAGTCACGAGTACAGAGTTGTCTAATAAAGAGTACAAGTCCCAAAAGTGGACCCTAACAAAGCGTGTATCAAAAGCAACAAGACTAGCTAAAACAAAAGAAGGAGACAGGACAAACCCAAAACGCCAAGTGCTCACCCTCGTCTCCGAGTCACAGCTGCAAAGGAAGTCTGGAACTAATCACCGCTGGTAACTGGTACTGGGACTTGCATCACGAAATAGATGCAGAGTGTAGCATGAGTACCAAAACAGCAGGTACTCAGTAGGCATCAAAGGCCAACTGAGCAAAAAGGGTAAAAACAATAAGAAATGATAGAATCTAGACACAGAGAGGTCAAAACGGATAAGAAAAGAAAGCACACGAGCATACCCGAAATAAACTAAGTACAACTAAATTAAAACTAATTGGACCCCCATAAGCCAGAAGGTACACTCGTGCGCAAGTTTAAATAAAACCTGAACGGACCCCCATAAGCCCGACAGGTACACAGAATAGCTAAGTCTACTGAGGAAGAAGAAAATCGAGCTCCCAGCCCAAAGTAACCAAGATAATCCATCAGACTCCACCCAGCTAGCTAGAAAGAGTGACCCCGGGGGTACCCTACCAGACAGTCCACTCCCAGCCTAGCTAGAAAGAGGGACCCAGGGGTGAGGTTGATATCGCGAGTCGTCCTACCATGCATTCAGCTCCCAGCCCAGCTAGAAAGAGCGACCCGGGGACACCCAGCCAGCAGCACAGTCCCAGCCCAGCTAGAAAGAGAGGCCCGAGAGCGATCGCCGAAATCACCGAGTCTACCCAGCCAGCGATACGCTCCCCGCCCAGCTATAAAGAACGACCCCGGGGTGATGGTATCTCTAATAGGATCCAATCCAGCAACAACCACCGTGGAACTCCGTCCACTCCAAGAAATCACATAAAAAGTTCCAAGCCTATACTATCTCAATCCCACGCCTCTAGTGATGCACCGAACCTCCGAGAACGCGTCGGAACCGAAGAATTAGAGGGAGAAGATACAGAAGTGCAACAAGCAGCGATAGCGCCTAATCTAAGGCCCAAACTATCAGACTTAAGTCTGGTACTCCAGTCTACAGGGAGCTAAGTCATCCGAACGACATCGGCAGAAAGTCAAGGCTATCCAGCCCATACGGGTCATAAGTCTAAGGCAAACAATGAACACATCATGTAACACACAACATACAAGCATACAATAACATTTAGCACATAAGGTATCTAATCAAAGTAAAGTAGGAAACTGGTACCCGTCCCCAATTCACTCCAATCCACATGCTTTTACACAATTAAGCTCAATCTAATAGAAAGAAAGTCGTAGCCTACCTTTAGGCCGACCGCGCGCGCTCCAAATCACTTTGCCGAAGCTTTTCCTTCCCGAATGGCCTTTGAACACTGTCACTCTATCAAATATAGAATCACAATGTTAGTACGGTCGTTTAGACACCAAAATCACAACAAATTGAGACGGGTCAATTTTGAAGTCGAAACGGGAATCGTGGGATCCGCAGTAAACTTTTCAGATTTGACTCCGCCAAGAGACCCAAAACATTACCCCGAACTTGTGTTCCAAAATGAAACACAATTCGGGGATCAAAACGCAGCAAAACCCTACATGCAAGAAAAATCACACTTTAATCAACTTAAAAAGAAATATACAGCAGGCTAAACTCGGAATATACAAGAATCGAAGGGTGCCCAACATTTCTTGAATACTCCATGACGTAGCCTCGATAATTCCAGACACGTGGGACTTCGAATCACCTAAAACCGAGCTAAAATGAGCAAGATAACACCAATTCAAGAAAGCCAAAAATAAGAACTCGAAAAAGGGCTAAGCAGTCAGGTTTATCACGAAATTTACCTCGAACGACGTGCACCTGACAACTTCCGTTCAATCCACAGCGAAGACACCGAAAAAATGAAGTTTTCGCACTTCGAATCACCTTATTTGACTGAGAAATGAGGGAGTTATGAGCTTTTAAAGTTTTCCAACTGCTTATTTTTCTGCATTAAAATTTAATATACACCAGATTTTCAGCATTTTCTCAGAAACTTAAAAACTCCGACGGGGTGTTCCGAACGAGTTCGGAACCCCGTGCACACAAACAAAATATGCAACCATACCAAATTCGATATTTTGGACTCAATGGCGCAGTCAAAATTTCCATACGAGGTAATCTTGACAAAAAGTGGGTCCCACACCCAACCGCCATTTTAAGTCAAAAACCACAAAAGGGCTCGGAAAAATCTCAGAATCCTCGGGACACGAATGAAGGGTTAATCAAGACCAAACTCGACATTTTGGTGCTAACCGCGCTGACAGAATTCTCATCCGAGAGCGTTTACTCAGAATGTTGACTAAAGTCAAACTTAGGCTTAAACTTAAAGTTAAAACGCCTAATCGCACCGACTCACATTGAAAACCTCGGGAGTCATGCCGACTATGCCACTAGCCTAAAATGACCCTTCCGGAGCTGATGGAATCATCAGAATTGGGTTCAGATGTCATCTTCTTAAACTTTTGATCGAAAATGATCGTTCAAGGTTCATAAGCTCCAAAAACACTAAAACTCGCACAATAACCAAACGAACGACCAGGTGACCGAACTGTCAGTCCCAGCAAGTCATAAATGACTTGGGGTCGCTATAGGAACGCTCTAAACGACACACAAATGGCAAACCACTGAAATGACATTACAATCTAATTAGAAAAAAAGAAAAGGGAAACTATATTGTTTCTAGCGCCTTCATTTCAGTTCTCCAATTCAAAAGTGAAAAAATCCTCTTTCTTGTTGGTTTGCCTTTTTGGTAATTACAATTGTATGTGAAGCTATATTGTTTCTCCTCCTTTTTTTCTTGAACCAATCCAAAGATTTCGATTGGTTATTGCATTGAATTGGAAAAAACAAATAACACCATTGTTGAGGAATTTTAGCTTGCAATTACGCTCTTTGGTTGATATAAGTTTATGTTAAAAATAGTGTGCGCCTATAACCGTAAAATTCTGAATCCACCAGTGATGATATTATGTGAAGTTGTTTAATTGGTATAAAATTTAAGAATAAAAGAATTTTTTTGAAACTTATGATAATAAATAAGTTGGAAATTTTTTGTGACCCTAAATTATTTTGTTAAGAATAAAATAATATGTCTAAAATTAAATCTTTATAATATATAAAATATTATTATTTTTTATATCACATAAATTGACATGATTTTTTTTTTTTATGATTGTGTGAACTATTCCAAAAAGAGTTAACAACTGTGAGAATAATTCCAAAAAGTTAAGTCTTGTTATCGTTGATTTATAAATGAATAACGAAAGGTATTTTGAAGAAACAAAAAAATTACTTTTTCGGATAAGTTTATAAATTAGGCTAAATTTTTCATTGGTCAAATAATTTGGAAAATAGTGTCACCGATAGAGTATATATCTTTAAATTATACTATTTACATACAAATTTTCTATCCGAGCCTTCAAGATCAAACTTTGTGATTCAATTGGCTAGGGATGATACATTCCCATTTTGATATTTTTGTTCACCCTAATCATTATAATGAAAATGATTTTTTTATCGAATAGCTTATTGTTGGATAAATCTGGATTAAAAGATGAAACTGATAAAAAAGATAATCCTTTCAAATTTAATTGCATCAAACTATGGCTTGGGTATTTTTTTGTTTTGAGACTTAATATGATGATAATATTATGAATAATTTTATTTATTCAAATAGCAATATTTTAACTTTTTTAAAGTTTATAATCAATTTTGTATACTATCAGATATTAGATATTTATAAGTTTGTAACATTTTTTACTTTTACATAGTTATCGTTTAAGTATAGTATTTCTAAATGACACAAATTTTTTGATTAATCTTACATAGTAATATTATTATTTATAATATTAAGGACTAATTTTAGTTAATAAGATATTAGTCAGTTGGTTGCAATATATTATATTGGATCTTATTATAAAAAACTTTATTTATTAATATAAAAATTTAAGTTATTCAATTCAAAGTTCTAAACTATTTTTTTGATAAAAGATAGACAGTCCCCCAAAAATCCTTCTATTTGCATGCATGTTCTTTAATTATAATCCATTTGTTTATAACTCAAATGTGCAAACTATATGTGTAATACTTTTGACTGCTGATGATAATAAAATGTAACATCCTCCACTTTCTGTCTTCTTTCTTTCTTCGTTCCATTTGATTTGTGTATCAAAAGCTTGAAGGGATCTTTTTTAATTTCATAAACCTGCGGGACTATAAAGAAGCAGAATAAAGCAATTTTTGTTTGTCCCAAAGGAAACTGGTCCACTTTTAGTTTTCTTTCTTGTCACTGTTATTTTAGCTAAATGATACATACTCAAAAATGTACAATGCTGATTTAATAATATTAAAAGAAAGACAGTTCAGTGCACAAAGCATTCCACGTCCATATAGGGTTCAGAGAAGGACGCACCCAAGAAATGTGATGTAGACAGTATGCATTATTTCTTTAATCGATTTGAAGAAAGGTATCAAGAATCTTGTTGTAAAAAAAGGTAAGAATATGAAAACACCAAGCCAATGGGGTTGTGGGACAAGATATATGAATATATATGGTCTTAATATACTTAAAGAGGACTATATATCTAGTTAGAATAAAGTGGCAAAATGCTTTCCCTTGCAACTTGCAAGAGGTTCTGCTTTAAGAAAGGAGTGGGGCAGTATAGTATTTACTGGAAAAATTTCTATGAATGGTAATGTTGCTCATCTTTGACATATATTCTTTCACTCACATTCGAGGGTTTGACATGGTAATTAATAAATTATGTAGAACAACAATCAAAAAAGATGAGAGTTCAAATTTCAATGGAGATTAATTAGACGCCACATAAGTAATTTCTAGCAGAGTTATCTGATATCCGTGTTATAAAAAACAGGAGATAATAAATATGTATTTAACTTGGCTTTAGTTGACGTCTATGCCTTCCAACTTTGGATGTGCACAAGTAGAAACTTAACTTGTATAAAATTGAACAAGTAGACACACACATCCTACGTGACATAATACACATATGACACAAAATTGTCATGACAGACGCCACATAAGACAAATGTGTCTATTTGTTCAATTTTATACAAATTTAAGTATCTACTTGTAACACTCATCAAAATTGGAGGGCATAGCTGCCAAATTAAGGAGCATATCTATGTATTAGTATAAGGTATGCGCAAGTTACTTGACACAATTATTATAAAATTAAAAATAAAATGTTCCCTGGCTTTGTGCAGTGGGGGACCTGTATATAGTTTGCACTAAGGTTTTATTGATACTTCCAACAGCAAATTATGACTGTAATGCCACCAAAATAGAAAAAAGTGGCATAATTATGAGGTAGAAGAGAACATGAAATTAACAGTAACAGCACAACAAAACAAAGAAATCAACTTTTCATTTGACCCCTTATGATTTGCTAGTTGTTGAAAAATCATTTCATAAAAAGAACAAATTTGAATAATCATTTAATCACAAGAAGGTGGTGCTGGTGGCTGTTTTGGTTTGGTGGTAGGCAAAATAGTACTACAAAATAGTGTTTTCCTATCCTTAACTATTGCTAAAGCTCCTCTTTTGTGCTCTCTAATCATTAGATCTTAAATTATTAAAAACAATTCCACTAATCACCCACTCTCTCGCAGCAATTTCAAGTTAATATACAATAATAATTGTGTTCATAGTCACATATTTATACATATTTCATGAATTTCTTAATTAAAAAAAATAGGACTATGCAAAAGTTAGTGGTTCGCGTGAAACCAATGTTATGTTCTACATTTGCCACTGACTAACCATTAAGTTATCAATGATGTGTCCAGGGCCAGATTCAGCACACCTCGATTACTTTTATGAGATAACCTCTACCTCGCCCGCTAGCATAGGATACCAAGCAACTCTGTTACTAAAATTTAGGGCAGATGAAAATAAATCGCGAAATTAACACACTTTTCCATGTACAGATTCAAAGAACACCAAGGTTAGAGGGGCATTGTATCGAATAGAAGTGACTAGTTTTTCACTAATTACAAGGAATTATAATGAACTATTTGCTCAGGAACATTCAAATATTAACTCTGTTTTTTTAGCTTAAAAAATTTAAAAGGAGAAGAACATAGAGAGAGCATCAAATATCTTGAGAAGGTAACATTTCCTATTTATAATTGACATATTCCCTCGTTTCAATTTATTTGTCTTACTTTTCTGTTTTAAAAAAAATGTCTATTTCTTTTTTTACTACTCTTCAATAGTTCCATTCTAATTTTTCATTGACACGTTTAACACGACCTTTCTTTGATTTAATTACACAAGATTCAATACTCTTTTTTCTTTTTTAAAGTTTGTGTCAAATCAAAACCTAACAAACAGATTGAAACGGAGGGAGTAACGGTTAGCCCTTCCCCTGTGGAGGATAAAAACTTATTCTGTCAAGTTGATTCATATGAAAAGTAAACAGAGCCCAGCATGCTGCTTGATGAAGTGGTTATTGACTCAGCAATTATTTAGGATGAGGTGAATTTGGTACCACGGAATACGAAAGTCATTTTTCAAGAAAATACTTTTAGTGAAAGAAGTTATTTTCTAATGTTCGGTTACCAATTATATAAGTATGTTTCAAGAAAAACATTTTTTAGACCAATTATCTTGTGTCTGATACAAGGCGAAATCATGTTACCAGCCCCAAATAATGAACTAGCCTTTAATGTTAAAATTAAGTTTCGCCAATCTTGGTCAGGTATATCGGAAATAGACTATCTACCTTTCCAAGGTAGGGGTAAGACTCAAGACTATGTACACACCACTCTCTCTCGGAGCCTATTGGTGAGATTACACTGGGTTGTTAGCCCGGGGTTCCCCGTAATGCCAATTGCATTTTTTCTTGCTTTCCCTTGTAGTAACAATGAGCAAAAGAACAAGATGAAATGAATGATGAAAATAGTGCTTCTTCTACAGAGATGAAAACAAGGAAATACTACAAACTAAAACAACCACAATTTTCTTAAGGAACTTTAATTACTTGACTTATTGCTAACCATCTTGAATTACCAGTAATATTAATACGAAACAGTGCTCAGCCTTCTCACGGAACCTTCTACATCTCGGACATTTGCTTGCTGAACTCTATGAATCATCGCAGCAGCTACATAATTATCTTAATCTTCCAACATACTTTAATCAAACCTCTAACACACTCAGAAAGACAGCAGATGGTTGATCAGGCAGAGCAACGCGTTTTTTCTTAAGAAATATGGATATCACATAGTATTGTACTGACCAAACTGAAGTCCCTGCAGAATAACACTATGCATTCCATGTTCATACAACTTTAGTCCATATGTTTTGAATCCTATATCTGCTTCTTGATTTGACAAATTGTACTCATGTAAGGGTTTTTGTGGAGAAGGAACAGTGTTTTCAGGGGAATTGGAAGATGTATGATTCTCGGGCAAAGTAGATTTCATTTCTGTAAGATTGACAGTGGTAATGTCATGTATACTTGATCTTCTCTTATCTTTACCCCCGGAAAGCTGCCTCATAAAATACTTCTGAGCATGACTCGCTACTTGTGTTGGAGTTCTTGTAGTCACAAAATTGCGAGATATATTTCTCCAATCACCTTTTCCGTACTTTTTCAGCCCCAACAGAAATTGCCTGACCAAAATGTAGAAAACAAATTTAAAATTGCCGTACTCTGAATTCCAAAGAGCATTATTAAAATTTGTAACATGAAAGTCACTAAACTAACCTGTGTTCTTCCTCGGTCCATGGGATTCCTTTTTTCCTTTCGTATTCAGAAGATCGATTTGATGTGTTTCTCTTGCCATGAGATGGACCATAGAATGGTTTGTTGAAGTTGTGGAAGTCGCCTTCTTCTTGATCATGATTGATCCAATCCAATGTGAATGAATTAGTACTAGTTGTAGTCATGTAGCCAGGTACTGGTATTAATCCAGCTTCAATATCAGTAACATCTTCTACCAATTCTCTATACTGTTTGGTCACATCATTCACCGTCTTTCCGGGGATCATTGCTGCTACATTATACCATCTATCAGGAGTTTCCTTATCAAATAACGCGAGCGCGTCCTCAAACATCTTGTTCTCTTCAGTACTCCATTTTGTTCCCTTGTTTTCCTCAAATAACCAATTTGAGTTTCTAAGGTATGTTGTTGCTTCAGGAGGAGGAGAAAGAAATCCCATTTCCCTCCTCATGTTTTCTTGTTCATTTACTAGCTAGTTGTGTTTTCTTGGTAAAAATGATGAGAAGTGGAGTTTGTTGTTGTTTTTTTTTTTTTTTTGGCATCAAGAAGCAATTGAAGGGAATCTGAATAAGACTTTTTGGAAAGTAGTATAAGGTGAGGAATCTAGAAATTATGACCACCAAACTTTCCAAAAACCAAGGAAAAATAGGGGGGAAAAGTAAATCTTGCTAGTGAAATATTAAGCATTTGAGGTCTTAAGGTCTCCTATAATCTACACTAGAAAGTATAGGAGAAGCTACTAATAGAAAATAGAGTTACTATTATATAGAAAACTAGGGCATACAAATGAAGGGGCAAACTTGGAGAAAACAGAAAATTAACTATTTGCCCTTCTTCTAGAAGAGTTTTAGAAAAGATTTATACAAGTTATATGTTTCGTCACCATTTTATAGAAAATCGTTAGGTACCTGTGACTCGAAGGGTGAAATAGTATCTCTTTTACCGACCCTCAAAACAAATATTATATTGCGAATAAACAAGATATTGAAGAATTGTTCATAGATAAAAGGATTCTTTGCTTTTTCATAATAAATTGAAAAGTGTGTTATAGGAATCAAAAGTATATAGTGAACGACCTTAAAAGAAATGCATGTGCATTTGCTAGCATTTTGTTTCTTCTATTTTTATCTTAGTAATATATATATATATATATATATATATATATATATGTTGGTATTTCATTAGGCATGACAGTTAAGAAATAAAGAACAAAATATTTGCCAACTCACCTTAAGTATTCTTAGAATGGTGTTACTATTTCTTTTTGGACAAATTTTTAAAAATTAAATATTATTCGTAACACACTATCTAAAGAATCATATTTTTTATATTATTTATAAACAGTATAATTTTTAAATTTTTTTCTTATGTCAATCAAACACGACCATTTAAACTGAAATAAAAAAGTTTTTTTTTTTTTTAAAAAAATAAAATATTATAGAGAAAGTAAAAAATATAGTGTTGAGATGTCATTGGTTTATGTGGGAGGTTTTTTTTTGGGTGTATAGAGATAGAGATCCTCAGACCTCAGTCTTAACTACTAAGACAACCTGTCATTGCCCATAGAGCCGCCTGTTGGGACACAAAAAAAAAAACATTCAGGACAGCATAAGCATTGATACTGTTATTCTTTATTTTCTTTTCTTTTCTTTTTAGGTGAATTGTTTTGGTTATTAATACGGGTGTTAAATAGACGAATTGAATTGAATTTGAGTAGGTTAAAATAAACAGAGTTAATGGAGTATATATATGGTTTTTTAAAGTGTAGTATTATTTTAGTGGGTATAAATAATAAGATAGTGAATTTTTTTATGTAACTCATGTAATCACTAATGTCATAATCTACTAATAATTATCCTCTCAAATTTAAATGTCATATCAACTGACCAATGTTTTATAATATTATCATCCCGCTTGTTATTTAATCTAAAAAGAATTCTTACCATTTATAAATAGTGTCGGAGTCAGAAATTTTATTAAGGATATCCAAGAATAATAGTGTGTGAATGTTAAAATAAAATAAAAAATATTGTGTTACTTGGGGTTTGAACTTGCTATTGTTTCATTCAAATGGACACCCATTACCACTATGCCAAAAGTATAACTTTTATTGAGAATGTCCAACTTTAAATATACATCCTTTAAATGTAAAATTTGACACATATATATATAGCTACGCCACTGTAACGTACATGAATAAAGAGAGGTTGTTGACCTGGAAAAGAGAGTTGAGAAGAGAGAGAAAAAAATAAGTCTCTATAACTTATTTTGCTACAAATTGAAAGAGTATTATTTTGTTGAAAAAAAGTGTTTTTACTAATGGAGCTTTGGATTTAACAATTAGTTTGGAGTTACTTGAGTCATAGACGTTATCAAATTATTGTATATATTCTAAATGAGACAAATCAAAAATATTAATGTTGGATTCGTGCAATAAAGTCTTTATTATAATTGGCTCGAATCTCCTTAAAAGAGAAATATTACCACTTCAACTTGAAGATTATATTTTCACCAACATGAGTTAATAGATGGATGAGTTTCAGATGGACTAAAAGTTTATAAATAAGTGATTCAATAACCATAACTCAATCTGTTCAACTCTTATTAAATTTTAATACATATTTTTATAATTTTCTTATGTATTTAATCAAAACAATATTTTTGTTTGATAACACAAAAATATCTTATAACGACAAAGTTTTTTATGGATCAATTTAAGAAGGCATGTCATTTCAATTTTTAAATGGACTGGATTGAACGGATCAAATGATTTACACGAATAACTTTACAAATAGATAATCTTAAACTTTTGATCATGCTTATCCTATAAACAAAAATTCAAATTTAACATGTTTTCCCCTGTTAGACAACACTTTTGACCCTAAAAAAAAAGTATCCAAAAGCTCTTTAGAAATTTGTTTAAATTATTAATTAAAAAAGATAAATTTGAAAAAGTAAATTTACTACCTTCTTGGCTTCTTTAATCAACTTTTGAATTTGATGAATTATTGATTCTTGTCTACATGTCAATGGATTGTGACTGCGTTAGGAGATCCGTTATTTCTTAGTGATTGGCCATAATTATTGGGTCTCTCTCACACACACAACACTTTCCTATGAAGAAGATATATACTCTCTTCGTCTCAAATAAGTGTCATTTTAATAAGTACATTAATTATTATTTTTATTAATACAAATATGTAGTTTACTAAACTATTTTTATATTATAAATGTCTCTTGAAAAATGAACATTATTAATAAGATGAAGTATAAAAATATAGTTGGAAAAATATATTAATTTTTATCTTAAATTTCTAAAGTAAAATTTATTGTGGGATGATTTTTTTTAACTAAAGTAATAATTATTTTGAAATGGAGAAATTTTTTACTTAATTTGTTTCAAATAGATATATCAGTTTTAACTAAAATATTTAAAAAGACTAATTAATATTCTATTTTGTTCTGAAGTCATTTGGTAGAATGTATCAAAAAAGTACTCTAATTCTATTCCGTTATGAAGTCATTTGATAGAGTGTATCAGAAAAGTACTTAATAGAGTGTTTTGGTTATATTGGAATTGGTAATGTTCAGATTAATCACGTTGAGATTATGTTTTATTCACTGTTTAATTTGGTGTATAAATTATTTTATTTTTAACCATACTTATTTATATTTTAATAATTTATATTACTAATATCATGATTTGTTATGTATTAATTATGTACTCTATATTTAAAAAATAAAATCATAACTAGTACTCGGGCACTACATCAAAAATGATCATTAGCGGCAATTAATTAACGACAATAGCTTATTAATTGCCGCTAAATATGCATCTTTAGCGGCAATTAGCACTTTTGGTATATGTCCCTAAATTCTTTAGCGACATTGGTTCTAATGCCACTTAACTAATGCCGATAAAGACTTTAGCACTCTTTATTAATATCTATATTTATTACCGCTAAAAGTTACTTTTGTTGTAGTAATCGTACAAATGACCGTTTAGTGTCAAGAAGGTCCCATTACAAAGGAGTACTCTTTTGATTATCTTCCAATTAGAAGCAAATCCTCATGAGTGTTAATTTAATAGTACATGTAAAATATTCTCTGTCATGATTATGTTATCATGAGATAATTGTCTTGAATTATTTGAAATCATATATTCTTTTTCGAAATGATTGTATGGACTATCCCACTGTATGATATAAATAGCTTAACTATTTTAATACGAATTCCACCGGTTGATATACAGTTCAAATCAGTGACTTATATTAATTACACAAAAATAATTTTAGAATTGTTCCAAGAATTCTATTTGAGGAGCAAAAGTGTATGTTAAATTTAAAGTTAATGATGATAGATAAAATAAATAAATAAAAGTAATGAAATGTACGTAAAATGTACGAAATTGGAATTGAGGGAGAATAATTGGAAATCAATGTGATGTGTCAATATTTATATGTTGATACTATTAAATAAAGGGTTTGCATTATGTGAAAGGATTGCTTGATGTGGTCGGTAACATGTTTGTATATAATTGGACTTGCTCAACCAAAATTAAACAGTATATAAAAAAAAAAACTACACATGCAGAAGCCAAAAAAAGAATCAAATGATACAAGGGTAGTTGGGTCCAACTGTACCTATTTAATTGGCAGCATTCCTATAGTTAATTTCCTTCTAAAAAAATTGTCCCATTTCCTTTTATGCAATGACATGCGCAGGAACAACATCTGATTCATCCCACAAAAATCTTTGATTCTGGCTAGGATCATAGAAAGTTTTTGATGAATCTGATGTTGTTCCAACGCATTTTATCGCACAAAATATCATAAGACAAATTTACTATCAATATATGTTATCCATCAAGCATTGAATTATCTAGATTAGTTGATACAGATCTTTTTTATACATGTTATTAAAATTAGTCTTGATGATACGATGTTTGTTCACTACACAATTGGTACACAAGAATCTGATACCTTTAATATTATCAAGGTTATTTGAAATTAATAGGTGTATGTAATTTACTACCTTAGATTTTTTTGCATAATAAATTTATCTAATAATATGAATAGTTGAATGGTTTAATTTAAGGTCTATAATGTTTTTACCATTGAAAACAAAAATAATTTTTTTTGTATTTATTTTTATAAAGATTTTGCACTCTTTTCTTCCATGTAACTTTCAATAGTATTTTTTAAAGTAAAAATAAATTGATAATCAATATTACAAAAATTTTAGGGCCCCAAAGTTTTTTGAGGCTTAAAACAAAAGCTTTACTAGTCTTCACTTTGTTTCGTACTTGTATCACATAATTTAATATGTTGTTATCATATGTATAAATTTTTTTGGAGAATTTGAAGTTTATGAAATTCATATAATGATCTTAAATTATGCATGACAGGTCATTGTAGCGGGTCAAGGCTTGCCTTATCTGCTTTAATCTGCTCCTTTCGTTTTCTTATTAATAATAAAGGATTACTTATCACCTAATCTCACAAATTCACAACCTTCATTGAATGTTGCTAATACCTAATTGTCATGAATCATGATGTATAAATCAATTTATATTTTTCTTCATCTTCTGTCAAGAAACTTGCTATACAAAATTAGTCATGTCTTTTTTAAATGAACACAGAAAAGTAAATTAGAATGGGTTTATGTTGAGCTCAGTGGATTAGTGGGAGTCGCATCTCATCATATATAATCTCTTAATTAACCATGAAGATTGCCTAGCTAGTACTGTGAATATGTGATTAATTAGCTTGTTAAATTAATTATTTCTCCGTTCATATTTACTTATTCATATTTAACTTGACACACCCTTAAAAAGTCATAAATAAAATGATAATTTTATTGTATAACCTCTAATTATTACAAGTCATCTCATTCACTAGGAAATGAATTTGAAATAATTAATATGCAGTACTAAGGGTAAAATAAATTATAAAATGATAAATTACTTACTTGGTTCACTTTTATTTGTCCACTTTGAACGTTACACGTTTCTTAAAAATAATAAAATATAAATATTTTATCACAATACTCATATTATTTGATGTGTAGTCTTAGGTCTTGAAAAATAATTTCGAAAATAAATAATTAATAGTATTAAGGATAAAGTAGAACCTGGACACCTATTTTTAATACCGTAAACAACTAAAAGTGACGGAAGGAGTACTACCTTCGTTCACTTTTAATTGTCACAGTTTCTTTTTTTTGAGTAAAACTATAAAAATATTTGACTAACATTTTACAAAGTATTTTTTCATCATATTGATATGCAAAAAATTACAATTTATATTACTTTTCGTATAGTTTTTGAATATCTAATTATTTTTTTAAATATCGAACTAATGTAATCTAATTAAATTTTAAATATTAATCAAATTGACTTTTAAAAATCGAAACATGATAAATAAAAATGAACGTCGAGAGTAATAGATATGCATTGGAAATCTTAATTATATGTTTATTTTCCCATTTCAACAAACGAAGAATGCTTATTGCTGACTATGTGTCTGGGAAAAGAAAGAGGGTACTAATTTATTTGTTTTTATAGTATTTTTTAAAAATTTGAGTTTCTATAAATAGAAAGATTCTTGGCTTACCATCTTTCCCAAAAGAGTGCATGTGGTTAATACATGAACGACTCATGGGGACGCCAACCAATACACAACTAATATATACTTTAATGTCCCTGGGGCTGGCAAGGGGACGGGGACGGGGACGGGGACGGGAGGGGAGGGAGACGTCTTTGGCCGGGATTTGGTCGGGAACGGGCCAGGCGGGATCGGGATTGACGGGACAAAAATACGTCCCATCCCGTCCTACTATATATACGAGATGGGATAGTGTTTGGCGGGACGGGATGAGACGGGACGTGGGATTTTTATTTTTTTTATATGTTTATTTATTTGTATTGAAATTATATGTTATTGAATAACATTTTTAATTTATTTGATTTTCAATAACATTTTTAGCTAATAAAAAATGCTTAAGTTTTGAAATTTTAAATTTCAAATTTAAACTTTCAAATTTCAAACTTGAAAGTTCAAAGTTGTATTTTAAATATTTTAAAGTAATTTAAATTTCAAATTTCAAATTTCAATTTGTAAATTAAGTATTTTAAAGTATGTTTAGTATATATGTAAATATGTATGTATAAATTAAAATTAAAATGCAAGACAATAGTTGTATAAAAAAGACTTAATAAAGCCTTTAAATTTGTTCAATTAAAATATAATTGTAACTTACAACTTAGAAGTTACAATTTACAAATATTAGTGGAGTAACTAATCCACGCAGCCACCTTCTAGGAAGGGTTTTGTTTCAATAAGTTCTCATATGTAAATCTATTGTTTGTTACAAATATTAGAGGAGTAACTAATCTACGCAGCCACCTTCTAGGAAGGGTTCTGTTTCAATTAGTTCTCGGATGTAATCTAATACTTGTATTCTCCATGAAAATTCAATTCTAATTGCCGTATCAAATCGACGGTAACATCCTCCGGTGTTGGCAAACTTGCTAGAAACTCTTGTGCCTCTAATTCATCGTCACTAGATCCAATTACCGAATTAATCCAAGCTTCTTGTTTGGAAGTTAACTTTGGCAAATTATAATTCCTCCTATCGGCGTTGACCCAGTCTCTAAATAAAACTGATGTTTTCAAACTTTCTTCCGCCAATGAATGTCTATGATCTCCAAGTTGAAACCTTGCCGCATTAAAAGCAGCCTCTGATGCAACTGATGAAGCTTGAATAGCTAGAACATCACAAACCATTTTGCTAAGAATTGAAAATGCAACGCTCCGTCTCCTCCATCATGGTAATATTTCTACATTGTCATCCTCGTCGTCAACTGTTTCTAAAGACTGATTAAGATATTCTTAAAAATCATCACGGTTAGTACAATTAAGACCAAGAAAACCTCGCATAAAATTATAAATTTGATCTTTACTCTTAGCATTAGAAGTTTGATCAACTTCTCTTTCAGTATTTCCTATATTTCTATATTTTTCATACAAAAATTTTGCTTCTACTTTTATGCTAGACTTACACATTTCACAAGTTGAAATTTCTTCCGGTAAAATTTCTAAAGTATCATAAAACAGTTTCAACAAGTCCCTGCACACCTCGTAATTTATATTGAGGGTTAAGTAAAGTAGCAGTTAAATAAATTTGAGGAATACGAACAAAATATTTTTAAAATTTTTCAATCATACCTTCAATTGCAACTCTAAATTTTTCAATTTTTTTGTATTTAGAAAATTGAATTGAAATAGCACAAATATTTATCAATACTGATGAAATAGTAGGATAATAAATTCCAGAAAACATGGTGGTAGCATAATAAAAAAGTCTTAAAAATTCCAATAGTTCATTAGTTTCTTTCCAATCTTCTTCACAAATTCTATCTAATGGGTCAGCATTATGAGCATTAAACACCATTTGTATGGGTCCTTTATATTCGTAAGCAACTAAAAGCATTTCGTAAAACAAATTCCACCTTGTTTTAATATATTTTGAAACTTTTCTTGGTGTCATATCACATAATACACAACGCTCGTTAAATTTCCTAATTCTAGCAGGTCTATGAGCATAAAAAATTCATAAAACAACATATCCAATTTTCATACAACCACAATCAAATAATGAAATACCATCTTGTACAACTAAATTTAATACATGTGCAACACATCTAATATGAAAAGCATTAGTATCAATTGGACATAATCTAATTTTTAACAGACTAGCAACATTTGTATTATTAGATGCATTATCTGATGCGATAGACATTACTTTATCTAAAAGCATGTAATAATCTAAAACACTCAAAATATTTGAAGCTAAATATGCACCAGTTTTTTTCTCTACACATTCTTTACAACTTAAGATTCTTTTTTTGCAAATTCCAGTAATGATCAATTCAATGTGCTATAATAGTTAAATAATCATGTCCATTGACACTACGATCCATGTCCGAAGTTACAGACACTCTACAATCTAATATGCTAAACAAACAACGAAGATATTGACAATGTTTACCTTGATATAAAAAAACATCAGATTTAACAGTATTTCTTGAAACACCTTTAAAAGAAGGATTATAAGTTTGTTGAATATATTCAATAAAACCGGGATGTGAAGGAAAACTATAAGGCAAACCACAAACAGAAACCATCTTAGCTAAATTTTCGCGATCTCTTTCCTTATTATATTTACGTTGTGTTAGTGGACCACCGGGGTTAGAAAGATCTAATGTTCCTTGAACCATGTTAGAAGCCCCTTCCGATTGATTAACAT